>WOXC01005368.1:0-164188 GCA_011680675.1 Gymnobelideus leadbeateri | reverse complement strand
TTTTAATCCATTCTGCTATCTGACTCTGTTTTATGGGAGAGTTCATCCGATTCACATTCACAGTAATGATGACTATCTGTCTCTTCCCCTCCATCCTATTCCCTCCCCTGTTTATGTTTTTGTTTCTTCCTTCTCCCTTTCCCTCCTTGAAGTTTTCCCTTTTGACCTCCCCCTCCCTCAGTATTCCCACCCAGTGACCCCCCTTCTTAAGCTACACTCTCCCCTTAATACTATTTCCCTCCCCTTTAATCCCCCCTTTAGTCTCCTCCTTTTCAACCCCTCCTTTCCCTTCCACTACCTATAGGACACAATACATTTTTTTTTAAACAAATACTTTATTAACTTCTGTTTTACATCATTCCTTTCCGCCAGATTTTGAGTTACAATCATTTTCCCCCCATTATTCCCCTACCCAACCTCCCAGAATAGCAGTCCCACAAGATATCACTTCCTCCAATCTGCACTCTCCCATACCTTCTCCCATACCCCCATCGACTTTTCCATTAGAGGAAGATGAATCTTTGTGTCCCAGTGCCTGCACATCTTATCTCCCAATTATAGGCAAAAGAGTATTAATAATAGTATTTATATATATATTTGAAACATTTAATGTTACGACCTCGAATTTCAGATCCATTTCCTTCCTCCCTTGTCACCCATTCCTTCTTGGGATATAAGTAATTCAGTATATGTTGTACATGTCTAGCTATGCAAAACATTATCAAAGTAGATATATTGTACAAGGCTGCTTATAATTCCCTCCCACTCATCCCACCCCCCACCTGGTCCATTCCCTACATGATCCTGTCCCTCTTCTATAGTGGGTACTTCCAACCTCCCCTCCCCCCAAGGATGCCCTCCCATCCATCACTCCCTCCTCTCATCCCCCTTCCCCCTATCCTGCTGCAGGTTGAGATATCCCATTTAGTATGTATGTCATTTTCTCCCTGAACCAAATTCAATGTGAATGTGGTTTTGCCTTTTTAGCCTTCCTTATTCTCCCCCTCCTTTGCAACCACTTCCCCTACATGAGATAGTTTACCCTACCATGTCTCTCCCCATCTCCTCTTGCCACTTTCCTCTCTCACCTCATAATTTCATCCCTTGAGTACTCTCCCTTCCCAACAAAATCAACCTATGCCCTCTATCCATATATAACTGTAACCATATACACACACATTCACATATGTATTCGTATGACCACACCCCCTTCTTCCATTATTTTCATAGTGAGAAAGATATCATCAGTCACAGATATTGCTTTTCCATATAGGAATGTAAATAGTTCAACTTTGATAAGTTCCTTTTGATTTCTTTTCCCTGATTACCTTCTCAGGCATCTCTTGCTTCTTGTGTCTGGATGTCAAATTTTCTATTCAATTCTGGTTTTTTCCTCAAGAATGCTTGAAAGTCCTCTATTCCACTGAATGACCATATTTTCCCCTGAAACAAAATACTCAGTTTTGCTGGGTAGGTGACCCTTGGGTTCATTCCCAGTTCTTTTGCCCTCTGGAATATCATATTCCATGCCCTTCGATCCCTCAGTGTAGAAGCTGCCAGGTCCTGGGCTATTCTGATTGTGTTTCCACAATATTGAAATTGTTTCTTCCTGGCTGCTTGTAGTATTTTCTCCTTGATCTGGGGATTCTGGAACCTGGCTATAATATTCCTGGGAGTTTTCTTTTTGGGATCTTTTTCAGGAGGTGATCTGTGGATTCTTTCAACCTCTATTTTGCCCTCTGGATCTAAAACATCAGGGCAGTTTTCCTTGAGAATTTCTTGAAGGGTGATTTCTAGGTTCTTTCTTTGATCATGGCTTTCAGGTAGTCCAATAATTTTTAAATTGTCTCTCCTGGATCTATTCTCCAGGTCAGTGGTTTTTCCCATGAGATATTTCACATTGCCTTCTAATCTTTCATTTGTTTGGATCTGCTTAACAGCATCTTGATTTCTCATAAAGTCATTAGCTTCCATTTGCTCCAGTCTAACTCTGAAGGAATGAATCTCCTCAGTGAACTTTTGAGATTCTTTTTCCATCTGGCAAATTCGACTTTTTAAGGCATTCTTCTCCTCATTGCCCTTTTGGGCCTCCTTTGCCATTTGAGTTAGTCTATTTTTTAAGGTGTTGTTTTCCTCAGTCAGGCTGTTGACCCTCATTTCATACTTTTCCTGCATCCTTCTCATTTCTCTTTCCAATTTTTCCTCCACTTCTCTTATTTGATTTTTAAAGTCCTTCTTAAGGTCCTCTATGGCCTGCAACCCGCTCATGTTTTCCCCTGGGGCTTTTGGAGCAGGACTTCTGACCTCACAGTCCTTTTCCCGCTCTATGCCCCCAAAATAGGAGTCTAGGGTTGCATTTTTCTGTTTCCTTTGCCTTGGCATGTTGCCACTTAATTGCTTGACTTTTGGGCTTGTTGCCACACTATGGCTTTAAGGCCAGATAGAGGAATTTTCGTCCCGAACGTGTGGGGGGCAACTTCCGTTTCTGGCAAGCTGTAAACCCACCCACAACTTCCACCCTAGATCACAATCCAGATCCAGGGAGGTTAAAGCAAGAGCGATTACCCCCCAAGACTGATCGCTGGATCTCCCCACGATTTGTAGGCTGGGAGCCGGAAATGCCTATGAAAACTACACAATGGCGTGTCTCCTCAGCGGCTTCTAGCCCCCAGGGGAGGGAGCTGACGCATTCCCCAAATACAGGTCCCAAAGTCCATAGGACACTAACCTCTTACTTTGTCCTAGGCAAGTCTATGTTGATAATTCTGGAATCTCCACAGTTCCTGGTGTTCTGGGGTTCCTCCAGCTGGCTGCTGGCCCTGCAGCCCTGGGGCTAAAACCTCGGCTCACGTGGACCTGGGCTCAGCTCGGCTCCTGCGCTTTTCGTGCTGCTGGCTCCCAGACCACTGCGCTGGTCCTTCCTGCAGGGTGCTGGGCTGTCCTCAGCGGGAGGTTAGCTTCTCTGTGTCGTTCTGTGGGTGCTGGGGCTCCAGAAGTTTTTCAGAGTCCTTTTTTACAAAGTTTGTGGAGAATCTGGGGGCAGAGAGGCTTGGAGGAGCTGTTTCTACTCTGCCATCTTGGCTCCGCCCCCACAATACATTTTTATACTTATCAGAGTAAGTTACTCCCAGTTTGACTCCAAACCAAGGAGAGTTAATTTCAAACAGTGCTCCTCTCCCTCCCTCCTTTTTCTCTATTTAATAAATTTATGTTTCTATTCACATCAGAATCTTAAACTTCACTGATGAAGTTGATCCCTCTTTGAACCAGAACCAGTGAGAATAGTGTTTAAATGATGTTCCTCTTCCTCTTTCTTTCCCCTCTACTATAGTGTGTTTTATTGCCTCTTTGCATGTCGTATTTTACCTTTTCCTTTCTCATCCTTTCCTTTTTCCCATTACAGTCCCTTTGATCCCCTTAATAGTTTTTTTTTTTTAAGTCTTCAGGTTAGTGCATTCATACCCACACCCTGTATCTAAGTATAACCCTTTTGAAAGTCATGATAGTCATAAAAATTTTGATATTGACAGTTAGCTCCTCATATAGGGATGTGAACATTTTGCTCTTGTTGCATCGAAAGTAATGAGCATGTGTGGGTGAGTGTGGGTGTGTGCCCCTATGGATGTGTGAGTCTGTGTTTTCCTTGTTTACCTTTTTATGTCTTTCTTGAGTCTTGTAATTGGAGATCAAATTTTCCATTCAGCTCTGGCTTTTTCATCAGGAAATTATGGAAGTTCCTTATTTCATTAAATGACCATCTCCTTGCCTGGAAGATTATGTTCAGTTTTGCCAGGTAGTAATGCTTGGTTGTGTTCCTAGGTCTCTTGCCCTACAAATATTGAATTCCAGTCCCTCTGCTCTTTTAATGTAGAAGCTGCTAGGTCCTGTGTTATCCTAACTGTAGTTCCTCGATATTTGAATTGTTTCCTTTTGGCTGCTTGTAGAATTTTCTCCTTAATCTTGTGATTCTGGAATTTGGCTACTATATTTCTTGGAGGTTTTAATTTGGGATCTCTATCAGGAGTCTGGTGAATTCTTTGGATAACTATTTTATCTTCTGATTCCAGGACCTCAGGAGAGTTTTCTTTGGCAATCTCTTAGAGGATGTTGTCTAGGCTGCTTTTTTCATCATGGCTTTCTGGTAGACTGATAAATCTTAAATTATCTCTTCTGGATCTGTTCTCTAGGTCAGTTGTTTTTCCAGTGAGATATTTTACATTTTCTTCCAATTTTTCAGTTGTCTTGTTTTGTTTGATTAACTCTTGGTGCATCATAGAGTTCTGAGTTTCAATTTGATTGATTCTAATTTTTAGTGAATTATAGTCTTCAGTTAACTTTTGAAGGTCCTTTTTTAGGGAGATATTTTCTCCAGTTACTTAACTGTGACTTTTTTCCAAGTTAGTCACTGCCTCCCTGATTTGGTCTTTAAAATCTTTCTTAAACTCCACCAAGAATGCTATTTGGGCTTGAGACTAGTTCATATTTCCTTCTGTGGCCTCAGGTGTGGGTAGAGAGTCCAAATTGTCCAGTGTATTTGGTTGTTTTTGACCTACATCTTGCCTTCCCCTTCTCCTTCTGAGCTTCCTTCCTTCCCATTGTGATTTCCTATTTCTTAATTTCTCAGGCTATGAGCTAAGGGCCTGGTCATTGACTTTGAATGCTGTAGGCTCTGGGTATCTAGTTTGTGGCTAAGGCAGGATTGTCAGAGAGGAATGTAGATGCTCACTGAATAGTGTGTGGGGGTGAATTGATCTACCCACTTTAGATTTCTGCCTCTATACCCCTGGGCTATAAGGAGGCTTTTGTTGGTGAGGTGAGGTGAGGCTTGTTGGGACCCCTCCCTCTCTTCTCTGTAGACTCCTGGCTGTCTTAGTTGCACCCCTTCTTGGGGACTCTCAAGCCTGAAGCTATTTCCATTAACTTGGGATTTCAATCTGGGTGGGAGACATATCTTTGAGTTTTCTACTTCATGAAGGAGGGGTGGGAGGATCAGAGCAAATAGAATTTACTTTTCCATTCTAGCCCCTGTATTATACAGACAGTTCTAAACTTCCAGGCTGGGGGCTGGTCGCTGCAAGAGAAGCTGCTCTCTCCTCCAGGGACCTGACTCTCCTACCTGGCTCTAATGATTCCTCCTGTCCCCTTGTGAGATGAAGGCAAGATGACTGCAATTCGTCCTTGGTAAGTCTGCAGGCTGGGGCTTCTTCTCTCTGGTGTAGTCTGCTTATCTGGTCTTAAGTCTGAGCTGTGCAGACCCTACATCCTCTCTCGTCCTGTCCGAATGCCCTGTACAATTTCCTGGGCTGGATTCTGCCACTCCAGAATCTATTCAGATTCACTTTTTAAAACAACAAACCCAACAACCCCAAAACACCACCAAAACAAAACACACCAAAACCCAAAAAAAAAAAAAAAGATTTAGTCACAGAGGAGCTTAGTGAAGTTACTGCTTTCTGCCATCTTGGCTCCACCCGTGAGGGCATTTTTCACACTTAGTACATCCACCTCACCTCATTCACCTTCACTTTGCTCAATTCAAGTCCATTCAATAAGCTCTTATCTATTGCCTGTTCTACAAAACCAAGTATTGTGTCACTCATTCAACTTCTGGAAAAATAAATGAATTAGGCAATCCTTGCTTTCAAAAACTTACAACTATTTTTACAACCACTATCTCTGACTTCCTTCACGTTCCTGTTCTATATCACCACAATAAACCTTACCTGGATATCGCAGATAGGAGTGATTTATTTCTTCAAATTCTGAACACACTTTCTGGATCTCTATTTTTTGTACTTATTACCTTTCCATCTATTTTGTTATTTTGTGTCCAAAACTTATGTCATGTTTTAGGGCATAATTTCCTGGAGCCAGGCCTTTGTCTCATTTTCATCTATCAATCAACAGGCATTTTCTCAGTATCTACCATGTGTCTGAAACTATTTGAGGTCCTGGGAAGATAGACATATGTGAAAAAGGTCTTGTCCTTAAAGACCTTACATTCTCCTGGGGAGTCATCCTGTCCACATATAAGTAAATAGACATGTGACACAATTGTGGGACCCCTTTTCCCAGCAGTTGGCCCCTCTGCTATCATCCATAGAATTATTGGGTTTGGCCCTAGGGTAGCTTTGCCTTTAAATCAAGTGATCGAACTCTGTAGGTTGCACTTCCCAAGCCCTTTTTAATTAAATAAATTAAAAGCTTATTTTTCTATCATCTCTGGAGTCTCTCTAAAAAATGTTTAAAAAGATACTCAAGGTACAGCATAGACCAGGTATAGGAGACATTTATTTTTTTAGCCAAAAGAAATGCCTAAAACAGAAAAGAGTCATGAGTCTACTTTTCCAAAGATAAAACATGGAATAGCCCATAACCTATACTTTCTCAGGAAGTCAATACGTAAGACATCAAAATATCAAATATTTGAAGGGACTGATCAACAACTATTTTGCCTTCACCTTGAATTTGCACTCTACCACCTTCTTCAAGTTCTATTCCCTGTCTTTTAGGGAGCCATGCCAGGGTCTGGGTTCATCATCCTGTCAAAGGTAATCTTCTTTGAATAGGGTGAAGTTTCATAAAACTCTACCTATAGTCAGTCAGCTCCACCTGAGTGACTGGGGACCTCCAGACCTATTGAATTTATTTATAAATTTGCTTCTAAAGCTGGGAAAGTCTGTCTCAGATTCCTTGTTCAGTGTCATGTGGTGAGGTAAAGAGGGAAAGGTGGAGGAAAATAAGCATTCATTGAATGGCATTTAGTATCTTAAGGGCTTTAAAATTTTTTATCTCATTTGACTATTCAGAAAGAAACATAAAGCTGAGGAGGTGTCAGAGGCCTTGAGATTGAGTGTCATGCTAGCCTAGGCAGTACATGTGCTCCATGCCATAGATGAACAGACCCCAACATAGTTCCAGCCCAAGAATCAGTGGTGATGAAATCATTGATACAGACAAAAAAGTAAGGAGAGAGTGAAACTTGCAGGCATGATTATGTGCTTTGCAAAGGCACACGGTTTGTAGCAGAGGAGTGTGTATTCACTATAGCAAGGAGATCAGTATGGACAGAGTATTTTTTTTTTTCCAAATGCTTTATCAACTTCTGGTTTACCTCATTCATTTCTGCCAGATTTTGAGTTCCAATATTTCCCCCACCTTTCCCCTACAGACCGCCCGAGAATAGCAGTCCCATAGGATATCCCCTCATCCAATCTGCTCTCTCCCATATCTTCTCCCATTCCCCCTTTGACTTTTCCATTAGAGCAAGGTGAGTCTCTGTGCCCCAATGCCTGCACATCTTATAACCCAATTACAATGAAAATAGTATTAATAATAGCATTTATGTATGTATGTATGTATGTATGTATACATATAAAACATTTAATTTTAAAACTTCGAATTCCAGATCCATTTCCTTCCTCCCTTGTCACCCACTCCCACTGGGAAGATAAGCAATTCAGTATATGTTGTACATGTGTAGCTATGCAAAACATTACCACATTAGATATATTGTAAAAGACTGCTTATATTTCCCTCCCACCCATCCCACCACCCACCTGGTCCATTCCCTACTTTGATCCTGTCCCTCTTTAAAAGTGGGTGCCTCCAACCTCTCCTCCCCTCTGCATGCCCTCCCCTCCATCATCCCCCCTCATCCCCCTCCCCCCTACTCTCCTGCAGGGTGAGATATCCCATTTAGTATGTATGTCATTCTCTCTCTGAGGCAAATTCAATGTGATTATGGTTTTGCCTTTTTTGCCTTCCTGTTCTTCCCCTTCCCTGCAACCACTTCCCTTTGCCTCTTCTACATGAGATCCTGTCTCACCTCATCTCCTCTTGACACATTCCTCTCTCATCTCTTAACTTCATACCTTAAGTGACCCCTTCCCACCAAATTTGACCTGTGCCCTCTATCCATGTATACCTATAAACATATATACACACATTCACATATGTATTCATATGCCCATATACCCTTTTTCAATTATTTTCATACTGAGAAAGGTTTCATCAGTCACAGTTATTTTTTTCCATGTATGAATGTAAATAGTTCAACTTGGATAAGTTAATAATAATTTCTTTTCCATGTTTACCTTCTCAAGCATCACTTGCTTCTTGTGTCTCAATGTCAAATTTTCTATTCAACTCTGGTTTTTTCCTCAAGAATGCTTGAAAGTCCTCTATTCCACTGAATGACCATAGTTTCCCCTGAAACAAAATACTCAGTTTTGCTGGGTAGGTGACCCTTGGGTTCAGTCCCAGCTCTTTTGCCCTCTGGAATATCATATTCCATGCCCTTCGATCCCTCAGTGTTGAAGCTTCCAGGTCCTGTGCTATTCTAATTGTGTTTCCACAATATTGAAATTGTTTCTTCCTGGCTACTTGTAGTATTTTCTCCTTGATCTGGGAATTCAGGAACCTGGCTATAATATTCCTAGAAGTTTTCTTTTTGGGATCATTTCCAGGAGGTGATTGGTGGATTCTTTCAACCTCCATTTAACCCTCTGGGTCTAAAACATCAGGGCAATTTTCTTTGAGAATTTCTTGAAGGATGATTTCTAGGTTCTTTCTTTGATTATGGTTTTCAGGTAGTCCAATAATTTTTTAAATTATCTCTCCTGGATCTATTTTCCAGGTCAGTGGTTTTTCCCATGAGATATTTCTCATCGACTTCTATTTTTTCAATTGCTTGGATCTGTTTAACAGCATCTTGATTTCTCATAAAGTCACTAGTTTCCATTTGTTCCAGTCTAATTCTGAAGGAATCAATCTCCTCAGTGAGCTTTTGAGATTCTTTTTCCACCTGGCAAATTTGGCTTTTTAAGACATTCTTCTCCCCATTGCCTTTTTGAGCCCCTTTTGCCATTTGAATTAGTCTATTTTTTCAGGTGTTATTTTCCTCAGTCAGGCTGTTGACTCTCATTTCATATTTTTCCTCCATCCTTCTCATTTCTCTTCCCAATTTTTCCTCCACTTCTCTTATTTGGTTTTTAATATCCTTCTTAAGGTCCTCTATGGCCTGTAACCCTCTCATATTTTCATTTGGGGATTTTGG
Source organism: Gymnobelideus leadbeateri (assembly GCA_011680675.1). NCBI lineage: Eukaryota > Metazoa > Chordata > Mammalia > Diprotodontia > Petauridae > Gymnobelideus > Gymnobelideus leadbeateri. The sequence continues at coordinate 155,130 of WOXC01005368.1, read as the reverse complement.
TGCAGGATTTCTTGGAAGGGTTGCAAGACTGGGTGCTTTTTGTCAAAGAGTTAGGTTGGCTCAATTCAATCAATTAATCAACCAGTTATTATGGGCCTACTATGAACCAGGCTCTCTCCTAGTTCCTGAAGATCCTAACTCAAAGAATTAAATGATCCCTGCTCAAAGAGAAACTGATATTCTATGTGGTGAGATTTGCATATGTAAACCCACATGTTGTGCATATGTAAACCCACAGATAAAGGGGAATATGTGGTGAATATAAGGTGGGGGTAAGAAAGGGTCTGTATCATTAGGTGAGATCAGGGAAGGCTTCTTACAAATAAGGAGTATATGAGTGGCATATTAAAGGAAAAAAGGGAATTTGGAAAGTGTAAACAAGGAGAGAGTGTATTCCACACATTTGAAATGACCAGTGTAGAGGGATGGAGATATTAAATGCAGTTTCCTGAATGAGTAACAGACACTGTATTATTTATCCAGGAATTGTGGGTCCATTCTCTATGATGAATCCTCTATTTCATGGAATTACCTCAGTGTCTGTCTCTTTAAGGTCCTTGGATTATGGCATCTTCCAGGCCTTGCAGTTTGACAAAAAGTTGGGGCCCATAAATACTCATTACTTCACAGGAGAACTGAGGTCACCTTACCCAGAGAGAGCTATTGAGATGAACTCTCAGCAAAGTGACTTAGTGATTTGAAAATCTTCAGAGCTTTACCAACAAGAAATAACATTAAAAACCAGTCTCACAAAGCAAATGTTTCTTTTCTTCTCTGATAATGTTGCTGACACAGACCATTCTGGCCAGCCCTGAATTCAGGAGCCTGTAATGATGCCCTTGTTTATTCTTATTAAGATAAATCTACATAATTCGCTATAAATAATTTATGCTTTATTGATGCAGGCATTGAGGAACTTTTGTCCCTCCCTCATGCATCTCTAGGTTAAATCATCCAATAGGACAACTTTTAGGGGTTTTTTGTTTGTGCTTTTTTTGTTTTTGTTTTTGCTTTTTGGAGGGCAACAGGGTTAAGTGACTTGCCCAAGGTTACATGGCTAGTTGTGTGCGTGCGTGCGTGTGTGTGTGTGTGTGTGTGTGTGTGTGTGTGTGTGTGTTAAGTGTCTGAGGCTGGATTTGAACTCAGGTCCTCCTGACTCCAGGGCCAGTGCTCTATTGACTGCACCACCTAACCACCACCTATAGGACAACTTTTTTTTTTTTTTTTGCTTTTTGGAGGGCAGTTGGGGTTAAGTAACTTGCCCAAGGTCACACGGCTAGGTTTTTGTTTTTGTGTTAACTGTCTGAGGCCGAATCAGAACTCGGGTCCTTCTGACTCCAGGGCCAGTGCTCTACTCACTGCGCCACCTAGCTGCCCCTATAGGACAACTTTTAAAGTAGAAAGATTATTTAAAGTCTCTCCAAGTTTAGGTTGATAGGTTTAATGGATATAATCCATGTTCACCTGCTTCCTTAGTCAGCTGATGTCCAAATGTAGAACATTTAACACAGTGTCTGGCACAAAGTAACTATTTCATAAATGTTGTTCAATTCTCTTACCCTTCCCTAATCATGGCCTCTATATTAAGGTGACAAAACATTCCTCAAGGACAGCAGAACCAAGATTTTTTATATTGTCTGCATAAAGCAATATTGTCTAAGGCTTGTTTACTGTTCACACATAACATTGGAGACTGTTACATTTGACATACCATAAATTCATGATCATTTAAAAAATATCTCTCTATATGTCTGAAGACACAATGTTCTTTATGTCATTGAAGACTAACTGCTTTAATTTGCCCATAGTAGAGAAGTTTAGGTTGTAACAGAAAACACTTTTGATGGTATGAAGTCAAAACCTCTTGACTGGGTGCTAACATTAAAAAAAAAAAGAGACAAATCAGAAATGAGTATAAATAGGGCTTGCAAACCTCACTGATTCAATCCAGGCAAAGATGAAAAGCTGAGTCTCTGGACATAGGTACTTCATGCCATTGACACCCCATAGCAAAAGGGAGAGCTATCTCTGAGTTAAGCAACAAGAGATTCTGAGCTCTAGATTGCAGGGATGCCACTAACAGGAAGTCGAAAAAGAGATTAGCCCAAAAGAAACTGAGACTGATGGAATTTTTGAAAGACTTAACATTGAGTTAGTTTCCCCTCTACGCTGTAGATAGCTGACCAGAACTAGTTACTGGGTGGTTGGGCACATTGTATTATCTATTCAAAGTTCTTCCTTACTCATAATCATTATTCTCCCTCACCAAAAGCTATCTCACATGACAAATGATTTTTTTTCCAGAGAGGAAAGAAAAAAAGTTGACCCAACTGATTGATGCTTTGGAAAAAAAAGTCTAAAAAGATGTGCCTTGTGCAACATCTATGGCCTTCCCACATCCACCATGGAGGAGTCTTCTCATAGCTCACCGTTCAAGTCTCACTTGATCTTTAGTCTTGTGTTACATTAACACTTACCTTATCGTAGTTACTTTGTAGATTATTTCCTTGGTTCTTCTGACTTCACGCTGCATCAGTTCATGTAGATCATTCCAGGCTTCTTTGTAGACATCACACATATCATTTCTTACAAGATAATAATGTAGTAGTATAGGCATATACCACAGTTGGTTATCCATTCTGCAACAAATGGATGTCTACTTTTGTTTCACATTATTAGCTATTACAAATAGTGCTACTATAAGTACATTGGTTTTGTTTTTGTTTTTTTTTCTTATTGATGGTTTCCTTGGGCTATCAGCCCACTAATGGGATCTTTGGTTCAAAGGGTATGATGGGCATTTTATTCGCCTTATTTATATAATTCCAAATTGTTTTCCAAAACAATACTATGTATTTTCACTGGCTGTTCTCCATGCTGTGAATGCTCACCCTCCTGGCTTCTCTCAGGTCTTAGCAAAAATTTTGTGTAAGGAGACTTTCTCAGACTTCCTGAATTTTACTCTCTTCCTTCTGAGACTACTGCAAATTTGTCCTCTATATCTTACTTATATGGCATTGCTTGCATGTTGCCTCCCCAATTTGATTCAGATCTCCTTGAGGGCAAGGACTGTCTTTTGATTTTGTTTGTTTTATTCCCAGCACCTAGTACAATACTGGGCACACAGGCCTGAACATATTGGAGCCACTTGATAAATTCAAGTCAACTGTCTGTCCATAGGCACAGCTTGGACCAGATGGCTTCTGAGATCCTTGCTAACTCAGATACTGCACTTCATTAATTGTTTAACCTCACAACCATATGCTATTTCTTGACCAACAATAGTCCTTATTACTTGGCAAGAAAATTACCACCAGGATCCTGTTGCTTAAGTCAAATCTCTTGCTCTGTCAGAACCTGAGGGTTTTTTTTACTCCATAAAATGAAGGGTTTGGGTCAGATACTAAGATCCCTACTAGATCCCACATTCTGGATTGTATCAGGCCATGCTTAGCTGGGGCTGAGCCTAGAACATAGCAAGGACTTCTAAAAGGTGGACCAATCAGGGAATACTTAGCATATAAACGGGGGAGCTTAGGCCAACAAAGAGTGGTGGGAGATGGAAGGTCATGCCCTGAGAATAGCAAAGTCACCCGTTTGGCTAGAACTCAGGATGTATTAAAGGAAGTCACAGGAAATCTGTGTGGGCAGACAGTGAGGGGCTTCAAAGGCTGTACTGAAAAGTTTGTGACTTATCTTAAAGGCAGCAAGGAGCCACTTAAGCAACTGAAGGAAAGTCTTATTTGGGAAGTAAGTGTTTAACTCACATTGAGAAGTTCCTTAAAAAGTACCCTGGTGACATTATTCGCTGGGCACCAAAGAAGCTTCTGGAAACATCTTCCCTTTCTATCTTTTGATGAGATACCAAATGTCTCCCAGAGCTGAGTTAAAGAGAACTCATTGAAAGTTAAATAAAGCTGCAGGACTCAAAAGAGAACAAAACATAATGGGTTGAAAGCAGATTAAAACTGGAGACAACCCTCTGAGAATGGCAATGTGCTTAGTGTAGGCTGAAATTGGCTCCCAGGTCAGAGGAGAGTGAACTGTCTCTGATAGACGGGGGCAGCACAGATAGGAAAGCCCTGAGGAGAGATGGGAAATTATGGGTTTTATATCTCAGAATCCAAGCATTTTTTCATGCCAATAAAATCATTTTCTGCTTTGCTTTGTGTCAAACATAAAATCTAAAGGCTCCAGATGCCTTTCTTATTTTAAGGTAATCTCCAATACTCTCTCCACTAAAATATAAAAATCAGAGAAGAGGAAAAGAAACTTGATGTCATACTGTGCTCTTACCATCTCAGTTCCCCAGAAATGGGACAGATTCCTATAAGGAAAAATCAATGATCACGAGTGCTCTGAGAGTATAATATGGGTTTGGGTGTGTGCACAGCTGAGGGGCCTGGGGGTGGGGGGAGTTCCTTGAACAATGGAAATGGTGACTAAATGAACCAGTTCTGCCACTTCCCTAAAACTCTCTACCCTGTAGCAGACTCCTGAAGGGATGAAATGCCTATGTTTATAACTGCCTATGGAGACACTCCAGCCTGAGCATGTATGTAAATCCCATTAAAGCTCACAGACACTGTATAGCATGCACAGAATCAACAGAGATGAGCAGCTCCCTAAGGTTTGCTTTAATGAGTTCTGACTCAGCATCCCCAGTCTGATAATCACACAAATCTGAAAGATCACTAGATTACTTGCCTCATTTTTCGCTTCCGAGGAAATGGGAAATTTGTGTGAGAGAAAGAGCATGTTTCCTGATTTGGATAAAGACTAGAGTTTTCTTTCTTAAGTGTGGGCTTGGTATCTTGGTATAATTATTGTGCACCAACCATTCAGTTAGCTATCATTTTATGATTCTGAGACCTATTGCTCAAACTATGGTCCATCCAAAGAAGTGGGGGAGAAAAAAAAAAACTTTCTTTGGGTCTAGCAACTTTTAGAATGAAAGTTTATGCCATTTGTTATTCTTATTTCTGGTAGAAAATTATAGTATTCTATCTTTGTAATCCTTGGACATCTGATTTCACTGCCATGAAAACCAGTTGCTAGCCTGTAAAATAGGAAGAATGTAATAAATGGTCTCAGGGGCCCCTTTCACTCCAGAGTTTTGGTGCAATGGTCCTTAGTTCACCCTTATTATTAAATGAGATAATATTTGGAAAGCATGTAGCACCAGGCCTGGAACATAGTAGGAGCTTAATAGATTTTATTAATTTATTATTGATTGAATGATTCAATGATCCTTAAGTCATTCCTGTTATGAGTGAGAAAGTACTTAGAAGCACCTAGCATAATATTTAGCACATAATAGGTGCTTAATAAATGGCTATCTCCCTCTCCTTCCCCAGTCTCCAGTAAGGGTGTCCTGAATAGCAGGCTTTTCCCTTTCATTCTGGCAAGATGCTTTTTTTTTTAAACTTGGAAGATGAGCAAATGTGTGGTGGGGCATGGAAGTAATCCACTTCTATGGGCTGCCTAAAGACTGCCTCACTTTAAGGACACTAGTACATTGGTTGTTCTTGTTGTCATCCAGTCACATCTGGGTCTCCATGGCCCTGTGGACCAGAGCACCCCAGGCCCTTCTTTCTTCCACTAAGTCTCAAAGTCTGTTCAAATTCATATTTGTTGTTTGCATAGCACTATTGATCTACCTTATTATCCACTGCCATCCCCTTTTCCTTTGACCTTCAGTGCTTCCTAATATTGGGACCTTTTCCAACGAGTTACATCTTCTTGTGTTGTGGCCGGGATATGTAAGCTTCAGCTTCAGTATTTGGCTTTTCAGTGAAAAGCCTGAATTAATTTCTTTAAATGTTAATTGATGCGATCCCCTTTGTGTCCAAGGGACTCTCCAAAGTCTTCTCCAGGATCAGAATTAAAATGCACTCAGTTTCCCTTATAATTGAACTCTCACAGCCACAGATTTCTTCTGGAAAAATCATAGCTTTGACGATATGGACCTTGTTCAGCAAGGTGATGTCTGCTTTTTAGTATGCTGTCCAGATTTGCCATAGCTTTGCTTCCAAGTAGAAAGCATCTTTTATTTCATGGCTGCGGTCACCATCTGCAGGCACTTCTGAGCCCAAGAACATAAAATCTGAGGCTGCTTCCATTTCTTCCCCATTTGCCAGGAAGCGATGGGCCCAATCTCCAGGAGCTTACGTTTGGCTTTTGCCTTCTCTGTCTTAAGCTTTAAGGCAGCTTGTATATTTTCCTCTTTCACCTTTCTCAAGAGGAGTTGTAATCCCTGTTCACTGTCTGCCCTCAGAGTGCGTCCTGATAAGATGAGCTAGGAGAGAAATAGAGCATGAGCTCCCCTGTATGAGGCCTGAGACAACGTGGGATGCTTAGTCTGGACAAGGGAAGACCAGATGTTAGGAGGAAGCTGATAGCTTTATGTGTCTAAACATCTATCACACTGAAGATCCAGTAGATCAATTTTGATTGACCCCCCAACCACTTCTTTGTGGTGGAATTTTCTAAAATAGAATTTTAGTCTTGATTTCAGTGTACACATATGCACACCCACAGATCCGCACCCCACCACACACACACACACACACACACACACACACACACACACACACACACACTCACACACACTCCAAATACAGTGATGCCCAAAAGGGGAATGGTTGGCCTCAAGAGGTGACAGGGAGGTCCCACATACTAGAGTTTTTCAGTCAAAGATGGGATGGCCGCTTGTTGGGGCTGTTGTAGAAGGATTTTTGGTGAGATACAGATTGGAACAGATGGCCACTGAGGTCCCATAACTGAGATTCTGTTATTCTAAAACTGGACACTTTAGAGATGATCTAATATAATTATATATATTCATCAACCATTCCCTTACTAGCAACATTTCCTTCATGACCATAGCACTGGAGGACTTCAGCTTTTTAATCTCCATGTTTCCTGAGGGCACTCTGCTGCCCTGATTACTGAGAGGCTTAGGTAGCTTTCTAAATTAGGCCAGGGTGGCTCCTCTCATGATCCAACTTACTCCCAACCATTTCCTCACTAAGGATCACTTCCTTCCCATTCTCTAACACCCCCCCCCCCAGTACTATCCTGTTCTATAAGGATTGACAAAACAATAACGTCATTGCTAATGGAAAGGTGGTCTCAACTTACACCCTTATGGTGCCCTTTGTAACTCTCCATACTACAATATCCATCTCTAGTCACTATACTTCTTTATATATATATATATATATATATATATATTTTCCCCCTTAGTAGAATGTGCACTCCCTGCAAACAGGGACAAGTGCTGTACTGGGGAATTTTATAAAATTGGCTCTCAGGGAGGCAGAGCATACTCAGGAAACTATTAAGTTTAATTTGCATTGTCAACATTTTTCTCCATCAACATTGTTAAATGTAGATAATAAGAAAAATAATGAAGCAAGAACTCGTTTGTAGTGTTTGCTGATTTCTTTAATTTTTTGAAAATGTTTAAATTTTGTATTTTCAAAATAACTTTAATAACTTTTTTCTATTTAAAAAAATACTTTTTAATTTCCCCCCTCCTCTGCCCCACCTCAGAAAGCCAAGCAACTTTATATAGCTTTTAGATGCAGAGTAACGTAAAGCATATTCCTATATTTGCCATGTTATGAAAGAAAACACAGAAAAAAGCAAGAAGAAAAATAAAGAAAGTTTGAAAAAAAGTATTATGGATCCAGACTCCATTAGTTTATTTTCTGGAGGTGGAGAATATTTTTCATAAGGCCTTTTCAAATATCTTGGATCGTTATTGCTTAGCTAAATCATTCACAATTTATCATCATTACAATATTGATGTTGCTGTATACACTATTCTCCTGGTTCTTCTGACTTAATTTTGCATCTGTTCATATAAGCCTTTCCAGGATTTTCTGAAACCACTTGTTCATTATTTTTTATAGCACAATAATGTTCCATTGTAATCATGTACCACAACTTGTTCATGGATTCCCCAATCTGTGGGCGGTTTATAATTCTTTGCTACCACAAATAAAGCACACACACACACACACACACACACACACACACACAAATATATATATATTCTTTTCCTTTTTTCTTTCATCTCTTTGGGATACAGACCTAGTAATGATATTACAGGGTCAAAGTGTAAGCATACTTTTATAGCCCTCTCTGCACAGTTCCAAATTGTTTTCTAAAATAGTTGGACTAGTTCACAATTCCAACAACAATGCATTAGTGTTTCAATCTTTGCACATCACATCCAATATTTAACATTTTACATTTTTTGTCATCTTAGCCAATCTCATAGGTGTGAGGTGGTATCTTAGAGTTGATTTAATCTGTATTTCTCTAATTAGTAGTGACTTAGAGCATTTTATATGACTGTTTATAATTTTGATTTTTCTTCTGCAAATGGCTTCTATATATCCCTCATCCATTTCTTTTTAATAGTATTTTATTTTTTCCCAATTACAAGTCAAGAAAAAATTTAGCATACACTTTTACAAGATTTTGAGTTCCCAAATTTTCTTCCTCCATCCATACCTTCCCCCTTTTTATTTTATTTTATTTTTTTTTTTTCTTTTTGGAGGGCAATTGGAGTTAAGTGACTTGCCCAAAGTAACATGGCTAGTAATTGTGTTAAGTGAACTCAGGTCTTCCTGACTGCAGGGCTGGTGTTCTATGCACTGTACCACATAGCCACTCCCCTTCCACTATTCTTAAAAATAGGAAAGCAATATGATATATGTTATACATATGCTATCATATGAAATGTATTCATACTAGTGTCAGTTTAAAAAAAAAAAAACAGATCGGGGGCGGCTAGATGGCGCAGTGAGTAAGAGCTCCGGCCTCGGAGTTGGGATGACCTGAGATCAGATCCAGACTCAGAAAATGAGCACCCACGTATAAATAATGACTAGCCGTGTAACCTTGAGCATGTTACTTAACCCCAATTGCTTTAAAAAAAAAAACAGATCAAAAGAAAAAAGAAACCTGAAAAAGATAAAAATAAATGAAAACAGTATGCCTTTTTTTTCCCCAAATGCTTTATTAACTTATGGTTTACATCATTCATTTCCATCAGATTTTGAGTTACAACTTTTTTCCCATTTTCCCCCTACCCACCACCCCAGAATAACAGCCATGCAGGATATCCCCTCAACCAATCTGCTCTCTTCCCTCCCTTCTCCCACACCCCCTTCAACTTTTCTAGTAGGGCAAGGTGAATCCCTGTGCACCATTGCTTGCACATCTTATCTCCCAATTATATGCGAAATAGTACTAATCATAGTATTTATATCTTTTTTTTAAATTGATTTTAAAAGGAAGATAAGCAACCCAGTATATGCTGTACATGTATAGCTATGCAAAACATTACCATAGTAGATATATTGTAAAAGACTGAATATATTTCCCTCACTCCCATCCTACTTTCCACCTGGTCAACTCCCCACCTTGATCTTGTCCCCTTTCAAAAGTGTGTGCTTCCAACTTCCCTCTCTGCCAGCCTGCCCTCCCCTCCACCACCTTCCCTTACCCCCTTCCCCCCACACTCCTGTAGGGTGTGACACCCTATTTAGTATGCATGTTATTCTCTCCCTGGTCCAAATTCAATGAGAATAAGGTTTTGCCTTTTTGCCTTCCTGTTCCTCCCCTGCCCTGCAAACACCTTCCCCTGCCTCCTTTACACAAGACAGTTCACCCCATTATCTCTACTCATTCCTCCTCAACACATTACTCTCTCACCTCTTAACTTCACCTTTTAAGTATCATCCCTTACTATTAAATTTGAACTGTGCCCTCTATCTATGTATACCTGATAACATATATACTCATATTCACATATGTATACATATGCCCATATACCCTTCTTCAACTATTTTCCTACTGAGAAAAGTTTAATCAGTTACAGTTATCGTTTTGCCCTGTAGGAATGTAAATAGTTCAACTTTGATAAGTTAATAATGATTTCTTTTACCTGTTTACCTTCTCAAGCATCTCTTGCTTCTTGTATCTGAGAGTCAAATTTTCTATTCAACTCTGTTTTTTTCCTCAAGAATGCTTGAAAATCCTCTATTCCACTGAATGACCATATTTTCCCCTGAAACAAGATACTCGGTTTTTCTGGGTAGGTGACCCTTGGCTTCAATCCCAGCTCTTTTGCCCTCTGGAATATCATATTCCATTTCCTTTGATGCCTCAGTCGAGAAGTTTCCAGGTCCTATTTTATTCTGATCATGTTTCCACAATATTGAAATTGTTTCTTCCTGGCTGCTTGTAGTATTTTCTCCTTGATCTGGGAATTCTGGAACCTGGCTATAATATTCCTAGGAGTTTTCTTTATGGGATCTTTTCAGGAGGTGATTGGTGGATTCTTTCAACCTCCATTTAGCCCTCTGGGCCTAAAACATCAGGGCAATATTTCTTGAGTATTTCTTGAAGGATGATTTCTAAGTTCTTTCTTTGATCATGGTTTTCAGGTTGTCCAATAATTTTTAAATTATCTCTCCTGGATCTATTTTCCAGGTCAGTGGTTTTTTCCCGTTAGTTATTTCACATTGCCTTCTATTCTTTCATTTGTTTGGATCTCTTTAACAGCACCTTGATTTCTCATAAAGTCACTAAATTCCATTTGCTCCAGTCTAATTCTGAATCTCCGCAGTGAGCTTTTGAGATTCTTTTTTCCATCTGGCAAATTTGGCTTTTTAAGACATTCTTCTCCTCATTGCCTTTTTGAGCCTCTTTTGCCATTTGAGTTAGTCTGTTTTTAAGGTGTTATTTTCCTCAGTCAGGCTGTTGACTCTCATTTCATACTTTTCCTCCATCTTTCTCATTTCTCTTCCCAATTTTTCCTCCACTTCTCTTATTTTGTTTTTAAAATCCTTCTTAGGGTCCTCTATGGCCTGTAACCTGCTCGTATTTTCATTTGGGGCTTTTGATGCAGAATTTCTGACCTCACAGTCCTCCTCCTCTTCCGTGCTTTGATCCTCTTTGCCCCCCAAATAGGAGTCTAATGTTGCATTTTTATGTTTATTTTGTTTCTTTTGCCTAGGCATGTTGCCACTGAATTACTTGACTTTTGAGCTTGTTGCCACAGTAGGATTTTGTCACCCTTCAGGGGAACTTCTGTCCCAAATGTTGGGGTGTTGGGGTTTTCTCAACTTCCAGTGGTATTAGTTTGGTGCCCTCTGTGAAGCTTCCACAAACTCTGGCAGGCAGGACACACACCCCAAGACCTCCTCCCCCAACTGCAATCCAGAACCAGGGAGGTTAAAGCAAGAATGATTACCCCCCAGACTGCTTGCTGGATCACCCTACAGTTCACAGGCCTAGAGCTGAAGCTGCCATGTGGCAACATGGTGCAAGCTGAGATGGCTCCTCAGTGGCTTCTCTCCCCCAGAGTATGAAGCTGAGGCATTCTCCCAACCAGTCCCAAAGTCCATAGGGCACTGACCTCTCACTTTGCCTGTGGCATGTATGTGTTGATAATTCTGGAAACTCCAAAGCTGCTGGTGTTCTGAGGTCCCTCCAGCTGGCTGCTGGTCTGTCCACCCTTAGGCTAGAACCTGGACTCATGGGAGCCTGGCTTCAGCTCCCAGAGCTCTGTACTGGCTGTTCCTTGACAGGCTGCAGGACTGTCCTCATTGGGAGGTTATCTTTTATGTGTCATTTTGTGGGTTCTGGAGCTCTAGAGGTTGTTCATAGTCTCCCTTTTACATAATTTTGAAGTAGTGTGGACTGGAGCTCTGCAGAAGTGCTGTTTCTACTCCACCATCTTGACTCTGCCCCTCCCCCCCCAACAGTATGCTTTTCTACGGGCTCTATTCAGAGCCCATCATTTATTTTATTTGGATGTAGATACCTTTTTCCTTCATTAGACCATTGAATTTGTCTTTGATCATTGTGTTGCTGAAATAAGATGAGTCATTCACTGCTGATCATCACACAATGTTGTTGATTCTATGTACAATGTTTTCCTTATTCTGCTAATTTCACTTTGCATTAGTTCATACAAATCTTTCTAGGTTTTTTCTGAAATCTGCCTATTCATCATTTCTTATTGCACAATAGTATTCCATTACATTCATATAAGACAACTTGTTCAGTAATTCCCCAATTGATAAGCATCCCTTTCATTTTCAGTATTCCATCACCATGAAAAGGGCTTCTATAAATATGTTTCTGCATATGGAATTTCTTGTATCTTTTTTATGATCTCTTTGGGATACAGACCTAGTAGTGGTATTGGTGGATCAAAGGGTATGCACAGTTTGGTTGCCCTTTGGATGTAGTTCCAAATTGTTTTCCAGAATTGTTGTACAAGTTCATGATTTCACCAATAGTACATTAGTGTTCCAATCTTTACCCATCCCCTCCGACATTAATCATTTTCCATTTTTGTCATCTTAGCCAATCTTATGGATATGAAGTTGTACCTCACAGTTGTTTTAATTTACACTCCTCTAATTAAAAGTAATTTAGTACTTTTTATGTGCATATGGATAGCTTTGATGTTTTTATTTAAAAACTGCCTTTTCATGTCCTTTGGCCATCTATCAATTGGGGAAAGACATGTATTCTTATAAATTTGTCTCATTTCTCTCTCTGTCTCTCCCTCCTTGACAGATTTTTTTTCTTATGCTTCTGTCTATTGCCTCTCCAGGTCTGCCACCACTTCTCTAAATCCTCCCCTCTTTACATAATTTCTTCCACTCCTACTTTCATTTCAGGTAAGTTAGATTTCTATTTTCAACTGATAATGTATTTTATTTCCTCTGAGTCAATACTGATGAGAATAAGGTTCAAGAAATCCCATCACTTACCACCCCATCATTCCCTCTATGGTAATAAGCTTTGTCATGCCTCTTCACATGAAATAATTTATGCCCTTCTACCTCTCCCTCCTTTATTCTCCTCTTTCTCTTCCCTTCATTATCTTTGTCATTCTCTCAAATTCACCTCATATCATTACCTTTATATCCTTATCCACCTTATAATTCATTCAAGCTGTGCTATCAGTGGAACATGTTTTGTATGTTTGTTTTTTAAGAATTACAAGTACCACCTTCCCATGTAGAGATGCAAACAGTTCAACTCCATTAAACCCCTTATGTTTTCTTACCTCCCTGCCTCCCCCACCTCACCCTTTTAAGACTTCTCTTGGTTGTTGATATTGGAGATCAATTATTTTTGTTGAATTCTGGTTTTCTCCTTATGAAAGCTTGAAATCATTTTATTTCATTGAATGACCATTTTTTCTCCTTGAAATAGTATGCTTAATTTAACCAGGTAGGTGATTCTTGATTATGGTCCTAACTTTTTTGCCTTCCAGAATATTATGTTCCATGACCACTGATCCTTTAATTTTGTAGCTGCAAAGCCCTGTGTAATTCTTATTGTGTCTTCTTAACATTTTAATTGTTTCTTTCTGTCCACTTGCAGTATTTTTCCCTTCATTTGATAGTACTGAAATGTGTCTATAATGTTCCTTGGAGTTTATATTTGGAATCTCTTTCAGGAGGTGATTGCTGGATTCTTTCAATGCCTATTTCCCCCCCTGGTTCCAGGCTATCAAGCCAGTTTTCCTTTATAATTTCATGAAAGATGGTGTCCACGTCCTGGTTTTGATTATGATTTTGAGGTATATACAATTCTCACATTGTCTCTCCTGGATCTATTTTCTAGGTTAGTTGTTTTTCCACTAAGCTATTTTACATTTTCTGTTTTGTTTTTTTTCCTTTGAATTTGTTTAATTGATTCTTGATGTCTCATAGAGTCATTATTTATTAGCTTTTATTTGCCCAACTCTAACTTTGTAGGGGTTGCTTTCCTCAGTTAGCTTTGTACCTCCTTCTCCATTTGTCCAGTTCTACATTTTAAGTAGTTGTTTTCTTTTTTCCAAGCTGTTGACACTTTTCACAATTCTCTTTCATTGCTCTCATTTATTTCCCCAATTTTCTTCTACCTCTCTTATATGATTTTAAGCTCCCTTTGAGCTCTTCTGGAAATTAATTTAGGTAAAATTATCTATTTCATTACATTGGCTCAGCCTACCTAAGAGCAATTAACATGAAAAAAAATGTAACCCTTCACATATTTGCATGTCTTCCTTGATCAGAAACAATCCTAATCTTCTCTATCATTCCAATTTTAGTATGTGTGCTGCTAAACAAACACAATTTGCTCATATCTGAAGTCTAAATATTCACACTGAAAATAAAACAATCCCTTTACCTGAGCTGATACAAACTGGCTCAGAATATGCCTAGCAACAACTTTCTCACTTTTGTGCTTCTATCCTCAGAATGATTAGCTCAATGCTTGGCAAAAGGAAGTTTTTAACAAATGATTTTTCATTCATTCATTCTAGTCTACTTGTTTTTTGTTTTTGGGTTTTTTTTTTCAGATGCAGAAACAGACCCTGGGAATGGAAATATTTGTTTTTTTGATGTCACTCAGTTTTATAGTGGCAAAACTAGAATCAGAACCCATTGACCTCATTTTCTTGGCCGGTAATCCTTCTCCTTAATTCAGATAAATGACTTTTGACTAAAAACACATTTGTACAATGTTAGAATTACAGTTTTAGGGGGCAGCTGGTTGGTGGACTGAGTAGAGCACTGGTCCTGCAGTCAGAAGGACCTGAGTTCAAATCCAGCTTCAGACACTGCACAGTTACTAGCCATGTAACCTTGGGCAAGTCACTTATTTCCCTGCCTTTCTCCCTCCAAAAAGAAAAAAAAAAGAATTACAGTTTTAGAAATTATGAAACTCTTGTGGAAAAAGGCTTAGTTATTACATTAGGTTATACATTTTATTATCAAATTTACAAGCAATATAGCATAGTGTGAAATAACCCCACTAATCATTGGTCTTTAATTGCATGTCACTGAATATTTTTACATAAAATTTCCTCACCTATAAAATTGAGGGAGGGGGGAATTTTAGTCAATCTATAAATACAGATTTTATTAAGCATCTATCATGTTCCAGGCACTGTAATAAGTGCTGGGGATACAAAAAACAGGTGAAAGACAGTTCTTGCCTTCAAGGAGTTTACAGTCTAATGGAGGAGACAACATGACAACAAATATATACAAACAAGCTAGATACTGGAGAAAAATAATTTACACAGGGAAAGCCATGTTAACAGAGTTAAAAGAATTAACAGAGGGAATTAAGTGGGATTGGAAAACATTTCCTAGTTCTCCAATCAGTGATTAGTTGGTATTTTAAGAAAGCCGGGGAGGTCAGTACGTAGAGCAGAGGAGAGAGAGAAACCTAGACAACAGGGACAGCAAAAGAAAATGCCCTGAGCTGAAAGATGCAGTGTCTTGTTCATCCAACAATCAGGAGGCTGGTGTCTCTGGATTGAAGAATACATGTTGGGGAATAAAGTACAAAAACAAGGGGAAAGGTCTAATCGATAGTCAAAGGATATGAACAGGAAATTTTCAGGAGAATAAATCAAAACTACAAACTCACATTGAAATATGTTTGAAATCGTATATAAATATTATTATTATTAATACTGTTTTGCATGTAATTGGGAGATAAGATGTGCAGGCATTGGGGCACAGAGATTCACCTTGCCCTAATGGCAAAGTCGAAGGGGGTATGGGAGAAGATATGGGAGAGAGCAGATTGGATGAGGGGATAGCTTGTGGGACTGCTATTCTGGGGTGGTGGGTAGTGGGAAAAATGGGGAAAAATTGTAACTCAAAATCTGGCTGAAATGAATGATGTAAACCAGAAGTTAATAAGGTATTTGTTAAAATTTAAAAAAAAAATAAATATGTTTGAAATCACTACTGATTAGAGAAATACAAATTAAAGCAAATCTGTGATAGCTCACACCTATAAGATTGGCTAAGATGAAAAAACTGGAAAATTATAAATGTTGAAAGGATTGGTAAAGACTAGGACCCTGATGCACTATTGGTGAAGTTGTGAACTAGTCTGATAATTAGGGAAAACAATTTGAAATTATGCTTAAAGGGCTTTAAAAGTATACACACCCTCCGAACCAGTGATATCACTACTATGTCTGTATCTCAAAGAAGTGGGAAGAAAAGGAAACGTAAAAGCGCCTGTATGTACACAAATATTTATAGTAGCTCTATTTGGGGTGGCAAACAATTGGAAATTAAGGGGACATTCACCAATTGGGGAATGGCTGAACAAATTGTGGTATATGATTACAACGGAATATTATTGTGCTATAAGAAATGATGGTCAGGATGCTTTGGTTTCAGAATAATCTGGGAAGACTTATATGAAATCATGGAAAGTGAAATGATCAGAACCAGGAAAATACTGCACATAGTAACAGCAATAGTAATGATGGTCAACTGTGAATGACTTAACTTTTCTCAGCAATGATCTCAAGACATTTGAAAGAAATTATGAAATATGCTATCCAGCTCCAAAGAAGGAACTGATGGAAACTGAATACAGATCAAGCCATACTTTTGGCAATTGTTTTTTTCTTTTTATGTCTAATTTCTTCAACAACATGGCCAATATAGAAATGTGTTTTCCATTACTTCACATATATGACTGATATAAAATTACTTGCCTTACCAAGGAAGGAATGGTTTGGAACGTTTGGGCAGAGTTTGAAACCAGAAATTTAAAAAAAAAAAAGTTGTTAATTTTTCTTTACATATAATTTGGAACTTTTAATGAAATCAATGAAAACAATTTTTAAAAGAAGATGGAAAGGAAAGTAGAATGTCAAACAGAGCATTTGTCTGATCCTGGAAGAAACAGGAAGTTAAAGAAGTTTATTGAGTGGGGGATAGCATATGACTTGATCTGACTTATGCTTTAGAAAAAAAGCATTTTAGTGACAGAGTGGATGAGGAATTGGAGTGGGGAGAGACTTCAGGCAGGTAGAGCCACCAACAGGCTATTGCAATAATCCAGGTGTGAGGTGATAAGATCCTTTACTGGGATGGAGGCAGTGTCAGAGGAGAGAGGAGAGAGGGCTTACAAAGATGAGACTGACAGTCTGAGGCTGCAGATTGGATGTGGGTGTAAGAGGATGCTTCCTAGGTTGCAAGACTGAGGGATTTCAGAATTTTTTTCCCCTGTAATGCCTCTCCCAACTCTACCTAACATACTGTGTTCTCTCAAATAGGACAGGAGAATGAAAAAAAAAAGTGACATTGATATTACGGCAATTGTAGAAATGCAAGAAGGAAAGCCATAGAAATCAAATCTTGTTCATGTTCTAGTTCCCTACCCACTCATTTCCTATTACTATATTCAGTTTTGTTGCCTAGAAGGAATTAGTTATTTGTCTATTCCAGATTCCATAACCTGGAGGGCCAAATAATATAACTAATACTGTTACAAGTCTTCGACAGTGTACTTATCACTACAATGTTATCAATTGATATTTCTCCAATACCAATTAGCCAATCAATGTAAATTAGCTTTTACAAAGGGTTATTTACTCTGGCATAGCGAGGACAGAGGTGAAATCACATTCTCCTAATTCAATAGGCACACTATCCTCTCTATATACCTGTTTAGTTCCTTAAAAGAGTGGACTCTAATTTAACATTGTTCCTACCAAAACCAATTCACACTTATACTTGACAGGGAAATAGGGGACTTCCTATCAGAGAACTTTACTCCTATTGTAGAGATCCCATCAAGTTAACTTCTTGGTGAGGCATAATTATTAGATGAGTTATTTACTTGCTTAGAGGTTCTGATTCATTGTGAAAAAACATGTTTTTTTCACAAGGTTATTTTTTCATCAGCCTTGGCTGCTATTACCCTGGCTCTGGGATTTTGATTGTTGGTAGGATCTTGGATTGTTTCAATAAATCCACAAGTCTTGCTAGTCACCTGGGTGCCCACTTCTTGGCATACTTGTTCATCTAGCATCATGAAAGAAGAAACACAGCAGGAACAGAAGTTCAATGTGTCTATAGATATATGGTGGTGGGTGAGGAAAAAAAAACTGTTGTTCCACTCCTAATGCAGAAGCATAAATCAGTTCTTCTCTCATAGAATCTCCAAGGGGAGAAAGTAAGAAATCACTTTCTTGAAATTTTAGCATGTGTATTCAACTCTGGCTCTTCAGACAAGTGAAATATCTCCCACCACCCCCATTGTTTATCAGTACACTGATAAGACATAGTCAGAAAATATTTGCATCTTTTCTGAAGAATTAAAGGCAGCCTCAGGTCTAGAAGAAATATCTCAGAAGGCATTGTATTAGCAAGTAGGGTAAATGCTTAATTTGGACTGAAGAAATTTGGCAAATTTTGTCTAAGCTTAAGAATACTTGGAAAATAATTTCCAGTTCCAGAAAGTATCTCTGTCTCCACTTACAGGATGTAAGAGAAGGAAACTTGAGCAGAATAATAAAGAAGTACAAACAAACGAGGTTTGAGGGGAGAAACTAAGGTGGTAGATTCAAGAAGTTAAGGAGTAGATAGATGACTAGAAAATGTTAGGTGAGAAGAAAATGTAGGAGGAAAAATTAGAGTGTTAAGCACATCGATAGAGTGCTTTGGGTTGTGAGGACAATTAGTGGGAGCCACAGTATATTTCTTCGAGGCTGAAGGTGAAAGAAGTGTGGTTGTAACTGGAGGGTTTTTGAGGAAATGGAAAAGGATTTTAGTGGGGATGTCAATTTAGTAGGAAAGGACAATTAACTATAAAAATGGTAACCAGGTATAGTCTTAAGATGTAAATATCCACAAGTAGTTTCAAGAAACAAGTCCTTGAATGTTAAACATTATGGAAAGTAATGTCTATTTCTGAGTGACTTGAGTGAAGACTGAAATGTAGATTTTTTTTTTTTTACCAAAACATGAAAGATGTTTATGTTTTCCCAGAGAAGGCTAATTTCCTTCTTATAGAAGATGAGGGGTCTGAGACAGTTCTTCCCCATAGTGCTATTATTTATCGAGGAATAAGGTATTCCAAAGGAAAGAGCAGGAGGGATTTAAAATAATAATGACAACAATGGTAATAGCAGACACGTGGAAGAATGGTCGCTTGACTCATATTCTGATAAGGTAAAATGGAAGAAAGAGATGCAGAGGAGAAAGGGAGATAAGTGAGCAGTTATACTATTAAAGTTAAGAACCAATGTGAGGCTCTTCTGGAGGAGGGGAAAGCTGAGTGCTTGACAGAAGAAGAAATGTTTTGTCATCACATTACTGGCATAGTAGAAGCCAAGAATATCTCATGTGACACATCATCCAGTAAGGGAAGAGAAAAAAAAGAATTTATGGTTATTACATATTATATATTATATATTCTTAAGCTTTTAAAAAATGAACAACTATTTCTTTTGGTGATTCATGTAGGCACAAATGAAAATACCAGGAAAAATGTACAAAGTCTTGCCATCATTATGACATTTTAGGCAAGAAGCTGGAAACCACAGATGGCATTTTATTCACATTTGCCTATTGAAGGTAAGAGATGATGATGAGGAAAGAAAATTATTTGGGAAATGAACAGCTGGCTAAGAAGGTGATATCTGAGAATGGGATTTGGATTTACAATTTTAAGATTGACAGTTTCCTGGCCAGAGATGGAGTATGACTAACAGGATAAGAATGCATTTGCCAGGTATCTTGCAAATCTAATCAAAAGAGCTTTAAATTAAAAACAGCAAGGGAAGAAGTTTTCTTCAGTATATACTCAATTATAGATGCTATGAAGGACACTCACAAGGAAGAAAAATAGCATCTGACACATGCAGAAGTAAACAAGAGAAAATCCAAGAGAGGAGACTAGTAAAACTTATGACTGCAAACACCTATGCCAAAATACCTAAAGTTTAGGCATCAAGAAAGAAAATATTAGTATTCCTGACACACGTATAAAAATCTGACTTCCTAAGTATCACTAAGGATTAGTAGGATTAAACCTATAACTGGAACATATGGATGGGCATAACTTATTCAAAGGGTAAAAGATAGATAAAAGGAGATGGCTTGACACTGAATATTAAGAACGTATATTCATTTGAGTGAATCCAAGAATGGGGCAGATCCAGGAATGGAATGATGGAGAGTATTTGTGTGAAGGTCAATGAAAGGAGAAACAGTGATTCTCTCATCAAAGCACACTGCATGCCACCAGAAGAAAAAGAATAAAGCTATGAGAAGGTGGATAAAGAAATTGCAAGCCTGATGAATAGACCTGATATAACAGGGATGGAAAACTTCAATTATCCAAATGTCTTCCCTCTGCCAAAAATTTGCTAAGAACATCTTCACTTTGACCCATATATGACTTTGGCATTTACATACATACATGAAAATGTGTGTGATAGAACCTCTGTTTAGGGTGGATGGGATGCTAATAAATGACAAAAGGGACAAGACAGAACTTCTCAAGTATAACTTGGTTTGTTTTGTCAAGAAAGAATGTACTTGGGGGTGGCTATGTGGCACAGTGAATACAGCACCGGCCATGGAGTCAGGAAGACCTGGGTTCAAATCCAGTCTCAGACACTTAACACTTACTAGCTGTGTGACCTTGGGCAAGTCACTTAACCCCAATTGCCCTGCCCTCTGTTCTCAAAAAAAAAAATGTTCTTTATATTGGAAATGACAGAACAAAATGATGAGTAGGGATTCAATACAAAAGATAATTAAGGAGACAATAAGAGAGCCTTGTGCTACCTTGGATAATTTCAAGTGCTCTAGTCCAGGAGGTCTTCATCCTTGGCTTTGGAAAGAACTGGCAGATTGTTTTCTGAGCCCCTATTATTGATATTTAGGGAAAAGATATGGAAAATAGGGTGAGGTGGGAGCAGCACCATCATACTGAAGGAGGCATATGTTATCCTGATTTTAAAAATGAAGAAAATAGCGTTCAACCAATACAATAAAGGGACTATCATTCCTACAAAACTAATTTGGAAAGTATCATAAAAGAAATGTTTAGAAAACTTCTGGAACTAGGATTCTTAGCATTTTTTACTTTTTAAAAAATGTGAACCCCTTTAACCATTTGATGAAGGCTATAGACCTTTCATTATTATTTTAAATGTCCTTTTAGTTGGATGAAATAAGATGAATTATTTATATTGAAATACATTTATATTTTATCTAGAAATGTAAGATTTAAGAGATCTCTAGGTTGGTCAGAAATCCCCAGGCAATATCTGGCTAATCATTCTGGTAAGCCATTTTGAAACTATTGTTAAATTATCTCTAAAGATTCCATTTAACCCCAATTGTCCTACCTTCCCCACCCCTCCAAAAAAGAAAAAAAAGAGAAAAGTATAGGTCATTAAATGGATATGCCACAATTTGTTTAATTGTTCCTCAAAAGGTAATTATACCTGTAGGTTTTAATGCTTTCCTCCTATGAAAAAGACTGCCAGAAATAATTTTGTGCATGTATCCCTTTTCTAGTACTGGCATTACTGAGCTAAAGAATATGGAATCTTTAGAGATAATTTAACAATAGTTTCAAAATGGCTTACCAGAATGATTAGCCAGATATTGCCTGGGGATTTCTGACCAACCTAGAGATCTCTTAAATATAGTGTTTATCCTCTGTTTGTCATCTTTAGTTTATCCTTAATTTAGCTTGTTTGTACATAGCTTTTATCTTTATCTCCTCCATTAGAATTTGAGATCCTTGAAGGCAGGGGATGTCTTCTGATTTTCTTTATATGGCCAGTCCTCAGCACAGTGCCAGGCAAAGTGTTCAATATAGCTATATTATCTAGCTGATTTCTCAGGTGGCTTGTCTACTTTTGCTGCCTCAGGACACAGAGCCTTGTACAATTTCTCATCTCTGATCATGCTGACACTAATTTTGCTGGTGTGGTTGCTTTCCCATTGCCTTTGAAATTCCTGACATGGGGGAAAAACAAAACAAAACAAACAAACAAAAAAACATGTATTACGGTCTCTCATTGGATCATGGGATCACCATTTAGTCTGGTGTGAATGTCAGGGTTTGGCTCTGCTATATATGGGGCCTGCTTGGCTGTGTCGTGGTCTGGTACTTGAAATGTACTTGAACTGTGTCATGAAGGAAACCTGGAATTCTAAAACATGGACATAAGAGAAAAGGGCATTCCAGGTATGGGGAACAGGCAATACAAAAGCAGTACTGCTGAACTGAAGAATGAAAGAAGAAGAATTCTACATAATAAGTCTGGAAAGGTAGGGCAGGGTCAAATTGTGAAGTGCTGTCAAGCAGGAGAAAAGCAAATACATGACTCAAATCCCACAATGACCATGGAGCCCATTTAGGTGAAAGTTCTATAAAGATCTTTGCATCTAACAGAAAGCACATATTCCTCAGAAAGTGCACAGAAAGCACTAAATCCCATGGGAGTGGGCCACATATCCAGGAAGGGGATAAATGTGGTTAAAAACAGTTATTGGAGCTTGTGGTAGAGAGGGGGTTAGAGGAGGGCTGTAAGGGGCGGAATGGCAGAACCATGGTAAGCAAGGCTAGAGGAGTTCACAGAGTCTGGGCTTCCATTGCCTCTGTTTGGCACAGCACACAGCAGTGTGCTCCCAATATACTGAAGCTTTCCTGGGTTGGTTTGGTAAAATAAACATACATGGAAAAGTCTGAGGAATCTTTATTTTCCCTTGCCACTCCAGCCCTCTCTAGGATGTGATCTAATATTGCATGATGAACAAAACTAGATTGCAGCTTCTTTCTTAATAATATTTGCACCAAATAACTTTCTAATCTGTAACTGTATAGAAAGAGAAAAAAACTTATTACGTCTAACACTCTGTATCTCTCATCTATTTTCTCTGTCTTCTCCCACAAAATGTAGCACCCAGAGGCATACTCAGAGAATACAGAATGAGAGGGTCTATTCAATGATACTGGCTTGCTCCCAAGAACGAGGAATGCTTTTATTATTGTTGATTATGTCTGTTGAACAGTTATGGCCAATGGCAGCAATGATCAAAACCTTCTTAAATAGTCACCTTGACTTTCATATCCTTATCAAGTTGATCATAAACATACAAACCCAAGCAAAGAATGATTATAAAGTCAATTTTATCGATATCTTTTTTTGCAATGATTAAATTTTCCTCTTTTGCCCTCCTCTTCTCCTCTCCCATGTGCTGGTGGCAGCTCCTATAAGCAGAAGCAGTTACAAATTTTTTAGTGAGAACATTTATACCTTATAAATCCCCAAATGCTACAAATAAGACCAGATTTATTGGTTATGCTGATTTTCCAGATTTAAGAAAGTGAAGGAGAAAATAATAATGCAAAATAACTTTAAAATGCATGATGCAAACTTTTTTCTCTTTTTTTTTTACCAGAGAGTGAGTTGTTAAGCATTTACCAGCATGCCTCTGCAAGAGAATCAATCCTTATAAATATGCTTTTTTTAAAGAAAAACAAAAGACAAAAAAGAAGAAAATAATTCATCAAACGTTATCAATACATTGAAAGTAGTTTGACAATCTCTCCACTGTTTCATATCCAAGAACTGCTCACTTCTGCCATCTTTGCAAAGGAGGTGGAAGAGGGAGGGAATAAGCATTTGTTAATTACCCACTATGTGCCAGGGCACTGTTCTAAGAACTTCATAGTATTTATTTCTTATCTGATCCTCACAGCAATTTGGGAAAGTAGGCACTAGTATCATCTTCATTTTATATTTGAGGAGACTGAGGCACACAGAGGTCAGGTGAGTCATCCAAGGTCAAATAGCTAGGAAGGATCAGGTCATATTTGATCTCAGATCTCCCTAATGCCAGGCCTAGCACTCTTTCCACTGTAATGCCACTTAGCTACCTTTGGGGGTGAGGGGAACGGGAAATGTCTTCTCTTTGGTGTCAGTTTTGGGTCAAACTTTTTTGTGCCAGACTTGGTCACTATAGTGCTTAAAAAATAAGTTTCAATTGTTTTGTGTCTTTTCTTTTCATTTACATCAATTATGTCCTTGTGAATACAGTATTACTTTTCTGTCTCTCTTTAATTAATTTTGCATTATTTCAAGTAAGTCTTTCCATGGTTCTCTGTATCATATTGATGTATTATTTATTATATATTACCATTTCCTTATATTTGGGTACCATCATTTATTTAGCCATTCCCTAACTGATGGATTTCTACTCTGCTTTTAGTTCTCTGCTTCCACAAAAGGGCTGCTAAGAAGATTTTGCCATAGATGGTGAAGTTTTCTTCATCAGTGACCTCTTTGGAGGACTAGAAAAAAAATTCTGGATGAAAGGATAGGGCTATATTTTGAATGATGGTTTAGTGAGGAATTTCTCATAATGAAGGGAATGGGACATGAAGAATAACATCCTAATAATAAGAATATAAAATATAAAATCATGATTACGAAATAAATATCTTGTTTTATATCACAGGATCAAAGTAACACAGATTTAGAATGGGGAGAACCCTTAGAGACCATTAGTCTCATGAGCCCCAGGGTGGGGCAAACTCCTTCCCAAATGTTCCATAGGAGGCAGCCAGGTGGTACAGGAGATAGAGCATTGGCCCTGGAATGAATAATGTGAACAAAACACTATTAATCACATGGGAATTCAGGAGCTCCAAGAGTATTCCTTTTCTTCCTCTTGCACAGGTACCATCATTCTGGTCTATAATCTTGGCATTCTTCCACCAGGCCCTTTGGGACGAAGAAAGGAGCACATAGGATGGGCTGATTTCTTACCAGAAGATCTTGGAATACAAATAAAAACCTTAATTAGAATTACTCAGGTACTACCATCTTTTCCAGTTAACACAGTGAAGATCAGATACTTTATTACTTCTCTGTCCTTAGGAAATCTACTGGGAATGACAGATTGACCAGGAAAAATACATCTCATGTTGCAGAATACTTTTCCTTCTTATTAAATCTGATCTTCCATGCTTGCAAGGAACCTGATCCTGAAAAGCAAATACTTCCCTCACGTATACATATCTGTATGTATGTATACATACAGATACACATGAATATGTCATATACATACTGATGAGTTATAATATTGCCTAAATATTTGTAGAGATGGGCAGTGTAGACACTTTTTCATTGGGCAAGATGTGTTATGTATTTATGTGCTTAAAGTGTCTTTCCCAGTAAAATGTAATATCCTTGAAGGCAGGGGCTATTTCATTTTTCACTTTGTTTTCCTAGCACTGAGCACATCAGAGTTGCTCAATAAAAAATGATTAATTCATTGATTTATGGGGGAGGGGAAGATACCAAGTGCTGTCTTTCTGAAGCTGTCTTGAGAATATGTCAGAGAAAGTAAATGACTTAGCACAAACTTACTTGTAAGGAGCCTTCCTGGGAAGCCCACTCTGAATAAACTAAACCTTGCGGATAAAACCAGGCTGATTCTCCATCTGAAAGAGGCAGCTTGCAGAAGGATGCAGCTAAGCAAGGAGCTCTACCTACTCTACCTACTCAACCTACCTATTATTCCAGAGCCACTGCCCTACACCCCAAGCTGAGCTTGCTCCAGGTGTTTACTGTAACTACTGGTCTTCACCTCTGGCCATGAAAACAAATGTGCAGAGTTCACTGATGTTATTATTGATGAGCATCCCTTATTTCTGCTTCAGAAATCTGACATTGAATTCAGTGCTAGAACAGAAGGGAGGATTTCCAATTTTTAGAGTTAATTTGTGTATTTGTGTTAGACAAAATATATTATATTTTTGAGTCTGTGTGATATGATCAGAACTGTGCTTTTAGGAAGATCATTTTCACTTCAGAATAGAGGATTGAATGGACTGTGGAGAGCTGTAAGGAAGGAAGGACAATTAGAAGAAGAGTGATGGTGAAAGGTTTCATGAGGGTAGCCACTTTGTGAGTGGAGAGAAGTCAATGATTGTTTTTGAATTGGGGCACCCTATTTTAACATAGCACAAGATCATTTTTAAAACGATCAAAAGCTGTTGTGGACTTTTCCTCTACTCAGACAAAATCTCATTGCATACACCTTTGACACAATGATCCTATCATTATCAATAACAGATATCATGAGTCTCTCCTAAGTCCAACAATCCTATCTTTGGAACTATTAGGTTCAAGGGATTTTTATATTGCTTTATACTCTGTTCCATATGACTTGAACCCAGACAGGAAATTCATTATTAGAAGTACATATAGTGCATATCCGGAGCATAGACAACAGGGTTAAATTGGACATCACAAAGCCCTTGTATCAAGTTCTTATTCTTACACACCAGAACTGGGAACATATTATGAACAAGTCACTTAAGTTCTCACTGTTTCCCAGACAATACTCAAAATCTTCAAGTCACATTATTCATGATTTGCTGAACTGAATGAGTAAACAGATTTTCTACACCAGAGATCCCCAGGATATGACATCACAGATTATGCAAAGATATATAATATGCAATATCACATAATTATATATGTATAGCTCATTATATAGTAATATGTAATAATCTCCATTTTCTCCATACGTATGTACATACATACATGCATATATATTCACATATATATGAAAGGGAAGGGAGGGAGGGAGGGAGAGTCCTTCAACATCTACCTTGACCTCTAAGAGTGTTTACTAAAATCTCTCCATTTACACAGAGAACTTAAATAATGACAGGCTACAACACCCTTTAGATGCTAAGTGATGTGGGAACAGGGTGAATGGATATTCTCCTTTAGGGAAAACTAGAGCACCTTGCCCAGCCATGCTCTGAAATTCAATCTCATTTGGTTCTGCTTTGATTTTTTTGTAATTTACTTTAAAGCTAACTTTAAACCTACCTCCAAATAGCCTTTGGCCAAAAGCAGTAATATTCTGATTGTCCCTGTGAGATTTCCAAGGGAAGAATGGGAGCCATTGTAGAGTGCTCAGCAGGAGACTGTACCCTTTAGCTTCAGTGACTTCTCTCAGGAGTTGGCAAGAAGGAAGGAAACCTGGCTTTGAATAAAGATGGAATAAGTTGGGAGCAGAAGCATCACTTAGACTGATGTTATTGCTGGAGGCCAATAAAGTCAGGTGGAAAGAGGGTGATTAATCCTGCCCAGAATTTTGAAATGTGCCAATAAACTTAGAAATGTGTCTACAAATCCAGCCATAAAAGCATAGCATATCTGCATTAAAAGCTAGTGGAGCTAGGCCAGCTGAAGAAGGTAATTTGACAAACCCAAAATGCATAAAATTATAGCAGAAACATGGCCCTGAACTAACAAGTGATGAAAATATCAGAATCAAATTCCTGTGTAAATAACAGATTGAAACCATAAAGCCCAATTACTGAATCTGGGGTGGAAAGAAAACCCCATAATTCAGGGCTCTGGGCAGATGCTTCCTCATCAGGAAGGATGAAAGACTTCTTGCTTTGGCTTTCTACATAAAATCTCATTAAATTCATTGGAGAGGTTGCAAGATATGGGGAAGAAATTATTCCTCCTGAACTTCAAAAATCTTCTCTATCCAGCAGGTATCAGATTGTTGGACTCTAGGAAACCAAATGTGACAAAAACTGAATTTGCTTTGATCAGTTGGCTACAACACTGCCATCTCCACGTGACTTTACTCTCCCAAACACCCTAATAATAGTAATTTTGGCTCTCAATTACTTTCCACTTTAAGATCAGAAAGAGCTTAATCTGTGCAGGTTATATCAAATCCCTTGGCGCCAATGGTTTTAAGCTTTAAGTGTTCTAAGACTTTTAAGGGTTCAAATATTATCATACTATATCCCCACAATGATCCTATGACATAACAGATATTACCCCCATTTTATTTAGATAAGAACATCGAGGCTTATAAATGGTAATGAAAGATTCACCTTCAAGATGTCCTAATTCCAAGTACTCAACCCAATGAGACTTAGAAACTACTTATAAGAAGGAATGAATTCCCAAAAAGGATGTGGACAGTATTCAGAGAAAGAAATTAAAGATATCTATAAGCATATGAAGAAATGCTCTAAATCACTATTGATTAGAGAAATGCAAATCGAACAACTCTGAGGTACCATATCTCTCCAGTCAGATTGGCTAAGATGACAAAACAAGAAAATGACAAATGCTGGAGTGGATGTGGGCAAATTGGAACACTAATGCATTGCTGGTGGAGTTGTGAACTTATCCAACCATTCTGGAGAGCAATCTGGAATTATACCCAAAGGGCTATAAATAATTTCATACCCTTTGACCCATTAATACCACTTCTAGGGTTATATCCCAAAGAGATCATAGAAGAGGGAGGAAGACCCAAATGTACCAAAATATTTATAGCAGCTCTTTTCGTGGTTGCAAAGAATTGGAAACTGGAAGGGTGCCCATCAATTAGTATATCTGTCAGATCCATGGAGAAGGGAAGGATGCATGACCAAACAAGTGATAGAGAGCTCTACAAAATGTAAAATAGACAAATTGGATTATATCAAATTAAAAAGCTTTTGTATGAACAAAACCAGTATAACCAAGACTAGAAAAACAAAACAAAACAGAAAGGTGGGAAACAATTTTTACAGCTACTATCTCTGATAAAGACCTCATTTCTTAAATATATAGAGAACTGAGCCAAATTCATAAAAATACAATTCATTATCTAATTGATAAATGGTCAAAAGATATGAATGGGCAATTTTATATGATAAAACAAAACTATAGGCAAATGAAAACACACTCTAAATAATTTTTGATTACTGTAATGCAAATGGAAACAGCTCTGAGGTACCACTTAATAACTATTAGATTGACTAACATGACAAAAAATGAAAGTGATAAATATTGCAGAAGATGTGGGAACAATAAGACACTAATACTGATCCAAATGTTCTGAAGAGCAATTTGGAACTATGCCAAAACAGGACCCAAACTGGGCATAGCCGTTGATCCGGGAATGCCATTGCTATGTCTGTATCCCAAAGAGATCCTAAAAATGGAAAAGTGACTATATGGACAAAAATATTTATAGCAGCTCTCCTTGTGGTAGCAAAATACTGGAAGCTGAGGGGATGCTCATCAACTGGGGAATGGCCGAACAAGCTGCGAAATAGGACTGCAACAGGATACTACAGGGCAATAAGAAATGATGAACAGGCAGATTCCAGAAAAACCTGAAAGGAGTTTAATAAACTTCTACAAAATGAAATGAGCAGAAACAGGAAAACATTATGCATAATATCAGCAACATCGTGTGATGATCAACTATAAATGACTCAGCAGCACAATGACAGGATACAAGTAGAGAGGGCTCACAAAAGAATATGTTTTACACATCCAGATAAAAAAATGGTGAACTCTGAATGCAGATCAAGGCAGATCAAGGCTTCTTTCATTTATTTCATGCTTTTTTTACATTGTTGATCTGTTTCTTTTTTCAGGAACTGTGACTAATTTTGAGATATTTTACATGATAGCACATGTATAACCTGTATCAAATTGCCTGCCATTTTGGGAAGGGGGAGGGAAAGTAGGAAGAAAAGCTTGGAATGCAACATCTTGTAAAGGTGAATGCTGCAAATTGTATTGACAAGTAATTGTCGTAAAATAAGATACTTTAAAAAAAGAAATCACTTAATGTCTCCAAGTCTCAGTTTCTCATCTGATAAATGAAAGGATTAATCTCCATGATTTCTAATATATTTTTCAGTTGTATAGTTCCATGATACTATTATATATAGCTGATCTATGGCTATGGCTATATAAATTTATATCTCTATCTAAATCAGCATTTCTATCTGTATCTACATACATTTATATGTATAGCTCTACCTATGTATATAGAAACATCTATATTTCTATATCTCCATCTGCTTCTCTCTCTGTGTATGTATGTCTGTGTTTCTGATTTTCTTTTTCTCTCTATCTCTCTAGTTGTCTCTGTCTGTCTTTGTCTGTCTCTGTCTGTCTCTGTCTCTCTCTGTCTCTCTGTCTCTGTCTCTCTCTGTCTCTCTCACTCTCTCTCTTTCAGCATGGAAGGCCAGTTTACACCCTGGAAGATCTAGTTAGGATAAAAAAGGCTTTCAAAAGCCTGGGAAATTAAGCTGACTCAGATAAAATTTAAGGGGAAACACAAAAATCGCTCCCCTTGGTATAAAGAAAAGACTTTAAGAACAGACTTGTGCATCTGAGAAAAGCCTTGACAATTCTCTTAGACATCATGAGCTGGAAGGAAACCTTAAGTTCATCTCTTTCTCATCTGTCATTGAAAGACAATGAATCCAAGGGCTGGACAGAGGGAGCTCCATTTGCTGAGACATATGCACAGCCCAGAGCCTTGCCAAGACATGGACACAGGTGTGTACACTCCAAATTCAATGCTCACTAACAGCCAGGACTTGTGAAAGAACACAATTCATGCCCATAGGAGCAGCAGTTGGAGACATTTGTCATCTTAGGCCTGGAGAAGACTTTAAGAAAAGAAAACTTCTCTCTTCAATAATCTTTGGGGCTTTCACATTAAAGAGATATTAGACTTCTTTACTGCTTTTCTCCAGAGAGTAGGAGAAAGTGTAAGTCTTAATGAGGCAAGTTTAGGTAGGATTCAAGGAGGGCAACTTGGTGGCCCAGTGGATAGAGTGCCAGGCCTGAAGTCAGGAAGAGCTGAGTTCCAATCTTCCCTCAGACACTTACTAGCTATGTAATTCTGGGAAAGCCACTTAATCCTGTTTGCTCCAGTTTCCTCTTCTGTAAAATGAGCTGGGGAAAGAAATGGCAAAACATTCCAGTATCCTTGTCAAGATCACCCCCAAGTGGGGTCAAAAAGAGCCAGATAGGCCCTTCAACATAGCCACTCCATGGCCAGCTAGAAGGAAAAACCTGGGGTGGTCAATTTCCCAGCAAATCTTAGAAGTAAAACCTAGCAGAGCACAGAGCACATGGGGCATGCACAGCTCAGACTTAAGAGCAGACAACCAGACTACACCAGAGAGAGAAGAAGCCCCAGCCTGTAGACTTAACAAGGATAAATTGCAGTCATCTTGCCTTCATCTCATAAGGGGACAGGAGGAATCACTGGAGCCAGGTAGGAGTGTCGGGCCTGCAGCAGAGATAGCAGCTTCTCCTGCAGCAACTGGCCCCCGGGCTTGAAGTTTATAAACTGCCTGCCTGTATAATACAGGGGCTAGAATGGCAAAGTAAATTCTAGTTGCTCAGATCCTCCCATCCCTCCCTCATGAGGTAGGAAAAAAAAAGATAAGTCTCCTACCCAGATTGAAATCCCAAGTTAATGGAAATAGCCTCAGGCTTGGGAGTCTCCAAGAAGGGGTTTAACTGAGAAAACCAAGGAGTCTGAAGAGAAGAGAGGCAGGGGCCTCAACAAGCCCCACCTCACCTCACCAACAAAAGCCTGCTTATAGCCCAGAGGTATAGAGGCAGAATTCGATTTACCTCCACGGTCTTCTCAATGTGCATCTACACTCCTTTCCAACATTCCTGCCTTAGCCAAGAGGATACAGCACTCAAAGTCAACTATGGGGCCCTTAGCTTATAGCCTGAGAAATTAAGAAATAGCAAATCACAATGGGAAGGGAGGAAGCTGAAAAGGAAAAGGGCAAGGCAAGAAAGTCTATTCGGGCCTACTATGAGAGAACAACCAAACACACAGGACAATATAGACTCGGTACCCACACCTGAGAGCACAGAAGGAAACATGAACTGGTCTCAAGCCCAAATAGCATTCCTGGAGGAGCTTAAGAAAAATTTTAAAGACCAAATCAAGGAGGCAGTGACCAACTTGGAAAAAAAGCCTCTGTGAAAAAAACAAATCCTTAAAAAGTAAAATTAGTGAAGTAATTGGAGAAAATACCTCCCTTAAAAAAGACCTTCAAAAACTAACTGAAGACCATAATTCACTAAAAATTAGATTCAATCTAATTGAAACTCAGAACTCTATGATGCACCAAGAGTCAATCAAACAAAACAAGACAATTGAAAAATTGGAAGATAATGTAAAATATCTCACTGGAAAAACAACTGACCTAGAGAACAGATCCAGGAGAGAAAACTTAAGAATTATTGGTCTACCAGAAAGCCATGATGAAAAAAGCAGCCTAGACAAGATCCTCCAAGAGATTGTCAAAGAAAGCTGTACTGAGGTCCTGGAATCAGAAGATAAAATAGCTATTGAAAGAATTCACCAGACTCCACCTGAAAGAGATCCCAAATTGAAAACTGCAAGAAATATAGTAGCCAAATTCCAGAATTAAAAGATTAAAGAAAAAATTCTACAAGCAGCCAAAAAGAAACAATTCAAATATTGAGGAAAGGACCTAGCAGCTTCTACATTAAAAGAGCGGAGGGACTGGAATTTGATATTTTGTAGGGCAAGAGAATTAGGACTACAACCAAGGATTAAATACCTGGCAAAACTGAGCATAATCTTTCAGGCAAGGAGATGGTCCTTTAATGAAATAAGGGACTTCCAGTCTTTCCTGATGAAAAAGCCAGAGCTGAATGGAAAAATTTGATCTCCAATTGCAAGACTCAAGAAAGACATAAAAAGGTAAACAAGGAAAACACAGACTCATACATCCATAGGGGCAAACACCCACACTCACCCACACATGCTTATTACTTGGGATACATCAAGAGCAAAATATTCACATCCCTATATGTGGAGCTGATAACTGTCAATATCAAAATTTTTATGATTATCATGACCTTCAAAAGGGTCATATTTACATAGAGGGTGTGGGTATGAATGCACTAACCTGAAGACTTTAAAAAAAAAAACTATTAAGGGGATCAAAGGGACTGTAATGGGAAAAAGGAAAGGATGAGATAGGAGAAGGTAAAATATGCCATTTGAAGAGACATCAAAACAAACTATAGAAGAGGGGAAAGAAAGAGGGAGAGGAACATCATTTAAACACTATTCTCACTGGTTCTGGTTCAAAAAGGGATCAACTTAAGCAGTGAAGTTTAAGATTCTAATGTGAATAGACACATAAATTCATTAAATAGAGGAAAATGAAGGAGGGAGAGGAGCACTGTTTGAAATTTACTCTCATTGGTTTGGAGTCAAACGAGGAGTAATTTACTCTGATAAGTATAAAAATTTATTGTGTCCTATAGATAGTGGAAGGATAAGGGGGGGGGGTTGAAAAGGAGGAGACTAAGGGGGGAGTTAGAGGAGAGGGAAATAGTAGTAAGGGGAGAGGGTAGCTTAAGAAGAGGGTCACTGGGTGGGAACACTGAGGGAGGGGGGCTCAAAAGGGAAAACTTCAAGGAGGGGAAGGAAGAAGGAAGGAACAAAAACATAAACAAAGGAGGGAATAGTATGGAGGGGAAGAGACAGATAGTCATCATTACTGTGAATGTGAATGGGATGACCTCTCCCATAAAACAGAGGCAGATAGCAGAAAGGATTAAAAACCATAATCCTACAACATGATGTCTACAAGAAACACATTTGAAACAAAGGGATACCCACAGGGTAAAGGTAAAAGGTTGGAGTAGAATTTATTATGCCTCAGCTAAAGTAAAAGAAGCAGGGGTAGCAATACTTATCTCGGATAAAGCAAAAGCAAAAATAGATCTAATTAAAAGTGATAAGGAGGGAAACTATATCCTGCTAAAAGGCACCATTGAGAATGAAGCAATATCATTACTTAATATATATGGACCAAGTGGTAAAGCATCCACATTCATAGAGGAGAAGTTAAAGGAATTAGAGGAAGAAATAGATAGCACAACTATGCTAGTGGGGGACCTTAATCTCCCCCTTTCTGAACCTGATAAATCTAACCTCAAAATAAACAAGAAAGAAGTTAAAGAGGTGAATAGAATTTTAGAGAGACTGTCTGTCCTAGCTCCTCCAAGGCAGCAGAGGGCTCTGGGCTGCTTTGGTTGGAATGGGAGGGCAGGGCCTGGACCTGGAGCTGCAGCAGTGGCTGGAGCCCAGGAAGGGGTGGAGGGCAGTGCTGGCCGGACCAGGAAAGCAGGAGGCAGGAGTCATGCAGGCTTTAGTAACATCTATAGCCATAAAGGAAGCCATTTAGGTGACAGTCAGAGAGTTGCTCAAGTTTGTGAACCGAGGCCCCAAAATGTGACGGCATTTGAGGAGGTCATGACTAAATCCTACATGATCAGCGCCGACATGGCCCATGCTGTGCACCCTAACTACCAGGATAAACATGAAGAACATCATTGACCCTTTTTCCACAAGGGACCTGTGATCAAGGTGAACAACAAACAGCCCTATGCTTCCAATGCTGTTCCAGAGGCATTGATCCAAGAGGTGGCTGCCCATGTTGGAGTGGCTCTTCAGGAGTTCATGGTTAGGAATGATTCCCCCTGTGGCTCGACCATTGGGCCTATCCTGGCTTCCCCTCTGGGGCTGTGCGTGCTCAATTTGGGCAGCCCCCAGCTGGCCATTCACTCCATCCTTGAGATGGCCTGTACCTCTAGCATGTTGCAGACCCTCACTCTCTTTAAGGGCTTCTTCCAGCTGTTTCCTATTGTGAGCTGCAGTTTTGTAGTCGATTGAGACCTCTTAGGAGCTTGTCTTCTCTCCCTCACTCCATTAATCCCAGAATGTCAGTTCTCATCTGACTCAGAATTGAAATATTAAAATGAATTTTTCATTAAAAAAAAATTCGGGGGTGGCTAGGTGGCACAGTGAGTAGAGGGACAGCCCTGGAGTCAGAAGGACCTGAGTTCAGATCCAGCCTCAGACACTTCACACACACACACACACACACACACACACACACACACACACACACACACACAACCTAGTCGTGTAACCTTGAGCAAGTTACTTAACCCCAATTGCCCACCAAAAAGCAAAAAAAAAAAAATTCTTTTCTTGGAGGTGGAGCCAAGATGGCAGAATGGCAAAAAGGAAGCAGTGACTTTGCTAAGCTCCTCTGTGAATCCCACCACTAAACCTTAAAAAGTGAATCTGAACGGATTCTGGAGTGAAAAAAACCCACTTTGAGATGGAGCGTGGCAGAATCCAGCCCAGGAAAGTGTCCAGCATGTCTAGACAGGGTGAGAGCAGAGCATGTGGGGTCTGCACAGCTCAGACTTAAGAGCAGACAAGCAAACTGCACCAGAGAGAGAAGAAGCCTCAGCCTATAGACTTACCAGGGACGAATTGCAGTCATCTTGCCTTCATCTCACAAGGGGACAGGAGGAATCATTGGAGCCAGGTAGGAGAGTCGGGTCCCTGGAGGAGAGAGCAGCTTCTCCTGCAGTGACCGGCCCCCAGCCTGGAAGTTTAGAAACTGCCTACCTGTATATAATACAGGGGCTAGAATGGCAAAGTAAATTCCAGTTGCTCTGATCCTCCCATTCCTCCTTCAAGAAGTAGAAAAGACAAAGATAAGTCTCCCACCCAGATTAAAATTCCAAGTTAGTGGAAATAGCCTCAGGCTTGGAAGTCTTCAAGAAGGGGTGTAACTGAGACAGCCAGGAGTCTGAAGAGTAGAGAGGGAAGGGTCCCAATAAGCCCCACTTCACCTGACCAACAAAAGCCTGCCTGAGATATAGCCCAGGGGTATAGAGGCAGAAATCTGAAGTGGCCAAACCACCCCTTCCCCACAGACTACTCTGTGCACATCGACATACCTCTCTGAGACTCCTGCCTTAGCCACAAACTAGACACACAGAGGCTACAGCATTCAAAGTCAAAGACCAGGCCCTTAGCTCACAGCCTGAGAAATTAAGAAATAGTAAATCACCATGAGAAGGAAGGAAGCTGAGAAGGAGAAGGCAAGAAAATCTATCCGAGATTACTATGTATGTCAAGAACAACCAAATAAACAGGACAATTTGGACTCTTTACCCACACCTGAGACCACAGAAGGAAATATGAACTGGTCTCAAGCCCAAAAAGCATTCTTGGAGGAGCTTAAGAAAGATTTTAAAGACCAAATCAGGGAGGCAGGGACCAACTTGGAAAAAAGTCTCAGTGAAGAAAACAAATCCTTAAAAAGTAAAATTATGAAGTTATTAGAGAAAATACTCCCTTAAAAAAGGACCTTCAAAAACTAACTGAAGACTATAATTCAATAAAAATTAGATTCAATCAAATTGAAAATCAGAACTCTATGATGCACCAGGAGTCAATCAAACAAAACAAGACGATTGAAAAATTGGAAGAAAATGTAAAATACCTCACTGGAAAAACAACTGGTCTAGAGAACAGATCTAGGAGAGATAACTTAAGAATTATTGGCCTACCAGAAAGCCATGATAAAAAAAAAAAAGCAGTCTAGACAACATCCTCCAAGATATTGTCAAAGAAAACTGTCCTGAGGTCCTGGAATCAGAAGATAAAATAGTTATCTAAAGAGTAAACCCACATAAATCCTCAGCATTCCTGTATATTTCTAATGAAATTCAACAGCAAGATATAAAAAGAGAAATCCCCATTTAAAGTCACTGTAGACATTATAAAATATTTGGTAATCTACCTGCCAAAACAAACCCAGGACCTGTATGATCACAATTACAAAACACTTCTCACACAAATAAAATCAGATCAAACTAATTAGAAAAATATCAATTGCTCATGGCTGAGTCAAGCTAATATAATAAAAATGACAATTTTATCCAAACTAACTTATATATTTAGTGCCATACCAATCAATTTACCAAAAAACTACTTTTTAGAGTTAAACAAAATAGTAACAAAATTTATTTGGAAAAACAAACGGTCTAGAATATCAAGGGAATTAATGAAAAGAAATGCTAGGGAAGGTGGACTAGCTATGCCAGATTTTAATCTGTATTATACAGCAGCAGTCATCAAAACTGCTTGGTACTGGCGGGGGAGTAGAGTAGTGGATCAATGGAATAGATTGGGCACAGGAGACCCAGCAGTTAATGAATATAGTAATCTATTGTTCGATATACCCAAAGACCCCAGTTTTTGGCATAAGAATGCACTATTTGACAAAAAATGCTGGGAAAACTGGAATACAGTATGGCAGAAACTGGGCATAGACCATTATCTAACACCATATACCAAAATCAAGTATAAATGGGTATATGATCTAGGTACAAAGGATGATACTGTAAGCAATCTGGGAAAGAAAGGAATAGTTTACCTGACAGATTTGTGGAGAGGGGAAGACTTTAGGACAAAACAAGAATTAGAGAGCATTATAAAATGCAAAATGTATAATTTTGATTACATTAAATTGAAAAGCTTCTGTACAAACAAAGACAATATAACCAAGATCAAGAGGGAGGTGGGAAATAGGGAAAGAATTTTTACAACCTATGTCTCTGATAAAGGACTCATTTCTAAAATATACAGAGAATTGAGTCAAATCTAAAAGAATACAAGTCATTCCCCAGTTGATAAATGGTTAAAGGATATGAACAGGCAGTTTTCAGAGAAAGAAATTAAAGATATCTACAAGCATATGAAGAAATGCTCTAAATAACTATTGATTAGAGAAATGCAAATCAAAACAACTCTGAGGTACCACATCTCTCCAGTCAGATTGGCTAAGATGCAAAACAAGAAAATGACAAATTCTGGAGAGGATGTGGGCAAATTGGAACACTAATGCATTGCTGGTGGAGTTGTAAACTTGTCCAACCATTCTGGAGAGCAATCTGAAATTATGCCCAAAGGGCTATAAATAAATTCATACCCTTTGACCCAGCAATACCACTTCTAGGGTTATATCCTAAAGAGATCATAGAAATGAGAGGGAGAAAGACCCAAATGTACCAAAATATTTATAGCAGTTCTTTTCATGGTTGCAAAGAATTGGAAACCAGAAGGGTGCCCATCAATTGGGGAATGGCTAAACAAGTTGTGGTATATGAATGGAATGGAATATTATTGTGCCGTAAGAAGCAAGGAGGGGACGGTCTTCATATTTACCTGGAGAGGCTTATACAAACTGCTGCTGAGTGAGAAGAGTAGAACCAGGAGAAATTTGTATACAATCACAGAGACAACATATGTGTGATGACCAACTATGACAGACTGGACTCTTTTCAGCAATGCAGTGATATAATCAATCCCGAAAGACTCATGAAGGAGAGAAATGCGACATCCAAAGATATAAGTAGAAAGAACTGAGCTTGAATCCTGATGGAAGCAAACTAATTGATCTTTTTCTTTTCGTTGTTTGGTTTTATTTCTTCTTTACCATTTTTCATCCCACCTAGTACAATACGCCTTTGTAATTGGACTAATGTCTAATATGAAAGTATTTGCAGATCCTATATTGGACTATATGCTGTCGTGGGGGGAGGGAGGCGGGATGTAAAGGAAATTTGAAAATCAAGGAACTATGGAATTGAATCTTGTTAACTAAAACTAAACTAAGAAATTAATTAAAAAAAAAAAAGAAGTTCTTTTCTTTCATGAGATAGAAAACTGCCTTCCAGTTAAGATAGTCATGCCGAGGACTTAATTAATGGAGAACATTCTGCCATCTCAGAGGAGCATTTGTATTCTGCAAGAGTCACAACCTGAGAAAAGGATTGAGAATCTGGAAAGTACTAGCAATCAGCATATTCTCTGCCTTTTTTAAAGTGTTTAAGAACTTCAAATAAGACTGAGTATAGGATATTAGTGAAAGCCAGCCATCAGCCCCAGGTTTGGTGCCTCAGAGATAAAATTGGGCCAGAGGAATTAGGAAATAAAGGCAAGTCCACTGGGAGGATATTTTAAAACCCAAGGAAGGGGTCAAAGGCAAAATGGAGGTGAATGATCCCAGTAAAGTCCATAAGACTTAGGGGTATATGGGACATCTGGGATCATTCCTCCCTCATTTTATAGATTCGGAAGCTGAGATACAAAGAGATGATGAGACTTAATCTGCAGCATGTAACTCAGAAAGTGAGAGATGTACTCAAACCCAGGGCCTTTGACCATCCAGCCACTGGTCTTTCGTACCACACTCTTTTAGTTCCATTTATTTTCATCAAGTCTTTCCAGTCTATAGGTTTGAAGGCTTCAAAGGGGAGTTTCTTTCCTTGTGTGGTTTTGGTCATTTTTATTCTAACCAAATTTCATTTTAATACCTCACAAATAATTTGAATTACTTCAACTCCAAATTATCATTCCTTACTATTTCAGAAAATAAAAATAAGAA
Source organism: Gymnobelideus leadbeateri (assembly GCA_011680675.1). Classification (NCBI taxonomy): domain Eukaryota; kingdom Metazoa; phylum Chordata; class Mammalia; order Diprotodontia; family Petauridae; genus Gymnobelideus; species Gymnobelideus leadbeateri. The sequence goes on along the minus strand of WOXC01005368.1, from coordinate 116,130 downwards.
CCAATAGTCCTTCATCCTAATCTCCCAATTATCTTGCGTATTTGCCATTCTTTGAGTTGTCTAGATTCGTAGCCTTGGAATCATCTTTCACTCTTCTTGCTCCCTCATTCAATCCAATAGCTAATCCAATAGTCAATTCAATAGACAGTCCAATTTGCTTGGCTCTGCATCCAGAGCATCTGCTAGAGCTGTCCCCTTCCATGCCTCCTCCCTTCCTCCACCCCAGCTCAGTCTCTCATAATTTTTCCCCTTGGGTATCGAAATAACATTCTCATTTTTGATCCTGCCTTCTGTCTCTCTGCTCTCCAAACCTTCTATGTCACAGTTGCCATGGTTATATTCTTAAAACTCATGCCTGACTATGCCACTCTCTCAATCAAACTCTAGTGCCTACTGACTACTTTCAGGATAAAATAATCATTTATTTGACATTTCAAGTTGGTTGCATCTGGCACTACATCTCCCTTTCTAGTCATGTCACGCTTTATTCCCGTCCATGGACTCTACAGTTTAGGTGTTCTGCCCTTCTTCCCCCACCATGATAACTGGCTGCTCATCATATGAATCCACACCTTCCATCCTAGTACATTCTCTATAGATGCCCTCCATGGCCTCCATGCCCTCCTTCATGATCTCTAACTCCTGACTTCCTTTAGGGTCATCTTTCACAAGATGCCTTTCCTCAGGCCTTTCTCCTAATCCTATTCCCCAACTAACACCTTCCTTCTGAAATGACATTTATCTTACACTATAATGTACCTTGGAATTTTGATGTTGTCTCTTTAGTATGTGAGTGCCTTGAGGGGAAAGACTGTGTTTGCACCTTTCTTTCTATCTCTGACATTGATCAAGTGCTTGGAAAAAAGGAAATGCTGAATAAATTATTGGTGATAACCCTAACCCTAACCCTAACTTGACAGGGTCCAAGTAATTTGGTTCCACTCCTTCTGTAAATTGTCTTACATTCCCTTACCAATGTTCTGCTAAATGTGAGCCCACAATTGCATCTTTCAAATGGATTGCATTCGTTATATGGAAGATTTATGGGGGCGAGACTGAATTATGGCTCAGATAAAAAACTGAAAAGAAGGAACCAAATTTTCTTGTGATAATACTTAACAGGAGAAAAGAGAAGAAAGAAAACTTGGAGACTTCCAAATGTATTCTTCCACTGTTCCCTTTAGCATGGTTGATCAAAGATCTTACTGACACTTATCTTACATCAGCTTCATATATCACTCAAGGGGAAAAGCCTTGGAAAAAGGGTCTAGTGTGTAGAACAAAGCAGAGAAAGATGTGGTTTGGGTTAAGGTGATTTGATCCCCATCTTTGACTCCATCATTGGCTGTGGTCTTGACTAGAGCTATTCAATATTATTATTGACGTGCTGATGGGTATTAGATACTGTTCTCACTTCCCCTCCAGCATGATTAGGTTTAATCATTCCATCTAAAATGAACAGATTTCTTTTTTTATCTGAAAACACAGAGAAGCATACTTTATTTTTTGCCTACCCTCTCAATGAGGGGTGTGGGCAGGGAGAGAGAGAGAGAATTTGGAAGTCATTTTTTTTAAAAGTTAAAAAATGGTTTTTACATGCAATTGTGGAAAAAAAACACTAAAAACAATATATACTTAATGTTAAAAAAGTAAAAACAATGTGTACCTTCCTTCAAGTCTCAGCTAAATCTTACCTTCTGCAAAAAGAATGAACAGATTTCTAATGGAGAAAAAGATTTTAATTAAAAGACTAGTTTCATTGCGAGTGCTGCCAGCTGGTGTCTAAACCCTGAGTTGGGCCATTCTGAATGGCATTAAGAACAAAATGAATTAATCCTCCTGACTTTTGTCTCAGAACTCTTCAGTGTCTTTCCATATTTCCCATTGAAGCCAACAGAAGCTCCACTATAAACAAGATCTCTCTTGCTGGCACAGAAGACATTTGCCACTCATTGATAGAGAAACATGGAATCATTTGAGCTTATAGCGAAAGAAAGAATTTTTCATTCTTGGCATAAGCCTGGAGTCCATACCACCTCTTCTCTTTAAAGTCTGACACTTTCCCTAGGGAATAATATGTCTTAGTCAATCCAGAAAACTTTATACTAAGGAAGGTATTTGAAAACCATTTGATGAAATGAGCTGATGTCACACAAGCTGTCTCTTCCAGTTGGCTGGGGAAAATTATTCTATCATGTGGGAGCTACAAAGTACTATTAACTCAGTTAATAGGGAGATTCATCCCAGAATTGGGGCTTGTGATATTCTATCACACCCCTGATAAGAAACCACTTGGTTAGGGTTGGATTCCTTATCCAGATATCCTTTCTATGCCTCCCTTTGACTTGAAAACAACCTTGACAATTCAAAGAGACTAGATGATACTAAAGCTTTCAATCTTCTCATTTGGATTCTAAGTGACTTCCAGGGATCAACTAAAGTCAAGGAGAGACTGGATTCAGATTGAATCCCAGAAAAAGAGACATCATCATACCTAAAGACATCTTTCTGAGCATCACATGAATGAGACAAAAGGACATTTAGCAATGAGGAATTGTGAGGTTCCCGTTGGACCCACGACTCTCTAGGCTTAAACACATTTTTCCTGAAATATGTATGTATAGGGTGGTGAGTGTGGCAGATTTTTGTCTTTTTGTGGGGGGAGGAAGGGAGTCTTTATCAACTATGGCTTTTTGTACAATTTTACTTAAATGCCTATACCCTTTCTAAAAATGCTGCTTTAGGCAGGATGACATTGTTTCTCACCTGATAATCTTGAGAGGATAAATGAAGTATGCATGTGTGAGTGGGGGGATATCATGCTTAAAATGTTGGGATTAGAGATTCATTTTAGAAGGGTCAGGAGTACATGTAGAGGAAGACGGAACCAAGCTAAGGTGGTCCAGCTTTTCTGTGGCAGTAGGAGTTGAGATGAGGATCTCCAAATTGTGCAACCCTTGGATTGTTTGTCATTAAGTTCATCCTCCAATTTTCCCACTCGAATCTGGGTTTTACAATATTTTGCTATTGAAGCATGAATCCTAGAAACAACTCCAAAGCTGGGGCAACTCTGATTATGGACATAGCAAAGATTGTACACATGCAGGCATCTTGATGCTTAAGGGAACAGTCATTTGCTTGGATTCAATAATTTGTTGTTGTTCAGTCATTTTTCAGCTGAGTCCTACTCTTTGTGAACCCATTCAGGTGTCTTTGGCAAAAATACTGGAGTCATTTGTCATTTCCTTCTTCAACTCATTTGACAGATGAGGAAATTGAGGCAAACAGGGTTAAGTGACTTGTCCAGTGTCACACAGCTAGTAAGTGTCTGAGGCCAGATGTGAAGTCAGGAAGGTGAGTCTTCCTGAATCCAGGCCCAACACTCTCTCTACTGTGCTACCTAGATTCCCCATATTCAATAATATTTCTTTTTTTTTTTTTAAAGCAATTGGGGTTAAGTAACTTGCTCAAGATTACACGGCCAGTCATTATTTATGTGTGGATGCTCATTTCTTGAGAACACAACCTATCCCTGGTCCTCCCAACTCCAGGTGCTCTTATTCACTGGGCCACCTAGCTGCCCCAAACTTTCAATAATATTTCAGTTCAAATCTAGCCTCTCATACTTAGTGCCTAAGTGACCCTGATTAAGCCCCTTTATGCACTTTCAGCCCCAGCTTCCATATATATAAAACAGGGATAATAAATAGGTTTTACCTTACAGGGTTGTTTTGAAGACCAAATGGGATACGACATATAAATCACTTTGCAAACTTTAAATGAATATATAAATGTCATTATTAATATTATTACTATTGTGAAACTGATTATGATTGATTACTAGTTTAAGTATTTTGTTAATAATAGCAATAACCATTGTAGTCAACTTCTTTCTTTTTTTTCCTTTGCTTTTTGGAGACGGGAAAGTAGGGCAGTTGGGGATAAGTGACTTGCCCAAGGTCACAAGGGTTAAGTAAGGGCTAGTAAGGGTTAAGTATCTGAGGCCAGATTTTAACATAGGTCCTCCTGACTCGAGGGCCGGTGCTCTATTCACTGCACCACCTAGTTGCCCCAATTGTCATCAGTTTCTAAAGGCTGAGACTTAGAACAATTTTGCATAGGCCTTGTTAATATGATACTTGATAGGAGACTATGCATTATACTCTAAGCAAACCTACTTGGAGGAGATAAGTAAGATGAATGATGATTTCCCCTGGTCCTGGGATGTTTTTCTTAGCACAGGATATCTGTAGTACAGGGGTGTGGGGTTGGAGACTTTCCAAGGAAATTGACTAACTCTGTGTCCCTGTTACTATATCATCAGGAAGACCCTTTTGCAAGTAAGTATAATTATGAACCAATATCAGTCCTAATTTATTTGGCATCCATTGACATGTAATTGACTTATATGACCAGGACTCTTTGATTTTAACATATATCTCTGGTCACTGAAGGGCCATTGACCTCTATTATTGATAATTTCCAGCCTTACCAATAAATAGATTATGTTCAGATTTTTGCCTCAGTTTCCCTTGATTAGAGATTTATCATTACGATCTTATCATCATCGTAATCAATATCATCATCGTAGTATGAGGCTTAGAGACAAGTAAGCCATGACATTTTTCAAAGACCATATGCTAAATCATGGAGGAATGGAATTGTACACTATACTAATGCTGAAGCATTGGGGTCAACTTCTACTCTATCCCTACTCTTCTACTTTAAAGAAATGGCTAAAAATATTGACCTAGAGCTGTGGTTTCCTCATGTCTTATGCATTCAGAATTTGAAGGCTTATAATTAAGCTCTGGGCATCTTACTCCAGTCATTTGCTCAGTCAGCTGATAAACAATCTGGGTATGCACACAGCCTTGGAATATAGAGGTTACAAGTCACCAGAGATGGCAGGTAGCCCATAGAATCCTCAGGTGTGTTGGTGAATGGGAACAGAGGAGGGTAAGAGCAGGAATGTGGTGGAAAGGAATAGAAGGACTAGAATGGAAAATAATCAAGGCAGTGAAAAAAAAGTAAGAGAATGAGGAAACACTGCCATAATATCCCCGAAGGGAGACTTCTGACAACTCTACAAAGAATTAAAGAGCCCCTTTCTTTTCCAACAATGTCACTGGCCTTTTTTAAAAGACGATCCAACCAAGGATTCAAGTAGTTTATTTTGGGAGGACTACTCACCTATAAAATAAAGAGTCTTCCAAAAAGATATGTGCAGGACACTAAGTTGAAGGTATCTGGAATAGTAGAGAATATTTATTTGTCTAGCTTAATTCATATGGGAGGAATTATGGAATGCTAGACTGAATATTAGCTCTTTTCAGAATTGAGGATCTTGGGTTCAGATCCCACCTGTGAAATTCACAAGCATGGATAATTTACTTAGTCTCCCTGGTCCTCTCTTTTCTCATTAATAAACTAAAGAGGTTGAACCAGGTGGTTCCTGAGATTCCTCCAGCCCTAAATTCATAGCCTTGCAAGACTAGATTTAGTTTTAATTTACTCCACCATTAGATATTATGAGCTTCTATTACTCTGAATTTCTCTTCCATTATATTGTGAACTGCTTAAGGACAAGATCTGTTTTTGTCTTTGCTTGTGCTTAGGAAAGTGCCTAGAACCTAGAAAGCACTTAAGAAATGCTAGTTGATTGATTGAATCTCAAAAAGTTTCAGAAGTTGACTAGTCTCTACAGATAATATTTTATTGGGGAAAATGCCACTACAATGTATCCATGACATGATCTTTCACCCTGTGCTTTGAGAGCTTCGATAAGGGGGAAATTTGATTATCTCCAGAGTCCATCATTCCACCTGTGGATACCTCTTGTTAACAGCAGGTTGTCCCTCTCCTCCCTCATACAGCCTTAAATGCTCTCTTGGGGATTTCGATCCATCAATCCCATTTCTCCCCTTTGGATATAAGTAGAATGAATCCATTTCTGCTTCCACATTGACTTCTTTGAAGTCCCTAAAGATGGCTTTCATGCATTGGTCCTCATGTGATGTAAGCAGGAGTTTCTTCATCACTCTTATTCTTCTTCTCTAGATATCAACCAATCAACAAGTATTTAGTAATCACATACTCTCAAGTCGCAATCCTGACTCTCTGGTCTTTTTCTGTTATGTCATATCAACCTCTTCATCCTGGAATTTCACTTTACCTCTGTATATCTCACATTTGGAGACTTCTCTGCTCCAGTAGCCTGTTTCCTTATTTAATTCCTGTCTGTTTCCTTATTGAATCTCCATGTTAAGGAGGATGATACCTAGACCATCTATATCTCCATTTCTTTCCAGGTTGTAATCCTGACTTTCTGTATTTTCTCTACTATGTAACCCATGTGGGTACATTTTTCTTTCCCACAACTTGTCTCACTTTGCAAGCTTCAGGGCAGGGACTGTCTTTCTCTCTGATTGTATTCCCCTTTACAGGGCTTAGGAGAGTACCTGGAACACTGTCAGAAATTTTAAAAGATAATTCTTGCCTTAACTTGATACACTGTGTACCAGGAACTGGGCTAGGTGTTAAGGATTCACACACAAAGAATGAAATAATCTCTACCCACAAGGAACTTACATTCTAATGGAGGAAAGAGCAAGTACAAATCGTCAGCAATAGGTCAAGGAAACATGTGAAGGCAGGGCAACATTGTGTTATTTCCACTGGCCTCCTCCAAGGACAGCCCCAGGTCCAACAACTGTCCTTCCAGCTGCCATTTCCTATCCTGGAGGCAGCTGGCTTTCTACATTGGGACTCTACTGCTTCTGGGAACTTTTGGATGTTTCAGGATGATATATGCTCAAGAAGCAGGACCGTCTATCTCTTTCATCTAGTACAAGACATGCATATTTATAAGCCAGGCAGGCAGGCTATTCCCCAAACACTGACACAGAAATACAAGTGAAACACACTAAATAAATCTGTAATGTTGGTTCCTGTGGATACTTAATTCTTTCTACTTTCTCTCAATGGATCTGGGAGTTGGAATGGAGGAAAGCTGGGTCAGATTTTCATGTTCCACAGATGACAATTCCATCCATTTATTTCTGCTCTCAGCAGCTTCCCCAGAATAAATTCTATAAGTCTACCTCATCAGACTGAGACCTACTTCAAGGTCAAGCAAATTCCTCTGAGCATTGGTAGACACCAGGAGAATAAGATTTCAAAATTTCAGTTTAGCAAAGAAGCTAGACAGTGTATTAATCTGTGGCATCATCACTTGTATGCCTGCAGAGGGAAAAGAAAACAAAACATACAGATTACGAAATGTTTCAGTTCTCCTCAAAATTACAAAATTCCTCCCCCAAACTATAGATCCTAGTTACCTACATATGTAAATCATTAGATTTAGAGGTAGAAAAGAATTTAGTGATAATTTACTTTAATACTCTTAATTTACAGATGAAGAAATTAAGATCTAGACAGAGGGACAAAGGGTCTTGTCCAAGTTCAGAGTTGGCATTTTAAAATCAGACTTTCTAATTAGACGGGGCATTTTGCACTAAGACATGATAATTCTACAAATGTACAAAAATAAAAAAAGGTATTTGATAATCCTTATCTGTGAATTCTAATCTTTTTAAACTATAAATATTATTTTATCAGTGCAAAGAGTCTTTGGCAAGAAAACTGCCTTACCACAACAGGTCATTCATTATCTGCTCTCCAATGTAGAGGATTTAAAACTCATTCAGGGCCCTGAGAGGTTTCCCTCATCTGGAGTTGTGTAGTCAGCATACATCAGGGGTGGAACTTGAGCCCTGGTCTTCATGACATAGAGGTTGAATCTCTTAGCCAGTTTAGTCACCTTTCAGAGCTGTTGTGAAGGGAAAGGGTTTTGACATAACAGGAGAGCATGTCTAACAAATTATACGTGTGTTTGTGTGTGTGTGTGTGTGTGTGTGTGTGTGTAATTTCATTACATGAAATTTAGAAGCTTTAATATAAGTAAAATCAACAGAACTTGAATTAAAAAATAAATGCTCCACTGGAGAAAAAAATTAAAGATTTATCAAATATTTCTGATAACTGTCTGATGTGTAACAGGACTAACAGAAATAAAAGACCAAAATGTATTAGCCAGTAGACAAATAGTCTTTTGAAACTATCAAAAAGGTGAAACACAAGCTGCTAAGGTACATAAGAAAAACTGCAGCAGAGCCTAGATGGTGGAGAAAAGGAGAGACTGTACCTGATTTCTTCACAAAACCCTTTCAAAAACTTGAAAAAATGTCTCAAAACAAATTCTGGAGTAGCAAAAACCACAAAAGGAGGTGGTGAAGCAATTTTCCATCACAAGATGTCTAGAAAGTTGGCAGGAAATATCTGTTGTAGAAGGGAGAGAGTGAAATACAGCCCAGTGCTGGCTACACTCCAGCAAACCAACAGTTGGCTTTGGGGGTGACAGAAATGGTGACAGCAGTGGTGGTTTCTGGACCTATCAGCTCACAGAAAATAAGTGGATCAGAAAATTAGTCAGAAAGAAATTGCAGTTAAAGCTATATATTTACCAGATATATACAGGGTAATGGGCAGCTAGATGGATACAATGCTGTTGCTAAAGTCAGGAAGATTCATCTTCCTGAATTCAAATCTGGTCTCAGATACTTACTAGCTGTATGAGTCTGGTTGAGTCACTTAATCCTATTTGATTCAGTTTTCTCTTCTGTAAAATGAGCTGAAGGAGGATATGGCAAGCCACTCCAGTATCTTTGCCAAGAAAACCCCAAATGGGGTCATGAAAAGTCAAACATTACTGAAAATGACTGAAACACAACATACAGGGTAAATTGGAGGTTATTTCAGAGGAAAGGAAATAGTAGTAGAGGGTGAATGGGGAAAAGGACTCCAGAAAGTTTTCCAAGAGAAGGTAGGATTTGAGCTTGTTTGAGGAAGCTTGAGGAAGAGAAATGGAGACAGAAATGAGTGAGGACAACCTTCCAGGTATGGAGAAAGCAGATGAAAATTGTCAGAGTGAGGAGATGGGGGTCAAGTACAAGGAACAGGAATGGGGCAGTTGGGTCACAGAGTATGTGAAAGGTCTAAAGTGTAAGAAGACTGGAAAAGTAGAATAGGACCAGACTGTTAAGGACTTTCAAAATCAAACAGAAGATTTTGTATTTGATCTTGGAAGTAATAGCTATCCACTGGAAATTTAGAAATTACTATGGTATTTTGAATAGGATGATAACATGATCTTGATCAGAAAAAAACATAATAGCCTCAGGAATGCAAAAGAACTTTAAAGTCATTTCAATATTAAATCCTGAACATGTCAAAAGTGAAAAACAAAGGTTTCCTACTAAGAAGAATATTTTTTTTAAAGATGATCAGGTCACTTCATGTGCATAGTGAAATGTTTTTTTTTTAATTTTATTTTAGATATAATTTTTTTGGAAATGAGGAAATAAAATTTAACTAAGTGATGCTCTCTTCAATCCAAAAAAAAAGAAAGAAATTGCAGTAGTCCATTTTCTAGCATGGTACACAAGACTCTTCTACATGGCCCTTACTGGGATTTGGGTTGCAGGCTGTGTCTCAGTCCAAGGTCAAGGAGGAGCACTAGCACTCTAGAGCTTGAAGCTGCAGGAGAGCTGGGACCCTGGTCACAGTTCCAGGGAGGAAAACAGTGCTTGTAGTCTCTCACAAATCAGGGCACAAGCCAGTAGAGTAGCAAACACACCTGTCCCTAGGTTATATCATTTGGAAGAAACAAAAACTTAAAGGTTCCCAGAATTATTTCTGAAAAGAGCCGCACAAAAGAACTGAAGTTTGTGATGATGCCCTTTTCACTCTAGAAGCAAAACCCCAGTTTAGCATAGAGTTAAAAGTCAAGAAATAGACTAGAAAAATGAACAATTAGCAGAAAAATATCCTGACTATAGAAAGTTACTATTATGGCAAGGAAGATCAAAACATATACTTAGAAAAGGCAAAATTGTAAAAAACTGCTACATCCAAAGCCTGAAAGAAAAATATGAATTGGTTTTAGGCTATGGAAAAGATGAAAAGGGATTTTAAAAATCAAATAAGAAAGATACAGGAAAAATTGGGAAATTAAAGTGATGCAAAAAAAAAGGTCATAAAAAGTCAACAAACTGCTAAAGGAGGCACAAAACATCCTGAAGAAAATAAGACTTTAGAGGTGGAGACAAGATGGTGGAGTAGAAAGAGCACTTTTGCAGAGCTCCAGCCCACACCACTTCAAAATTATGTAAAAGGGGGACTCTGAACGACCTCTGGAGCATCAGAACACACAAAATTATACAGAGAAGCTAACCTCCCACTGAGGACAGACCAGTAGGCTGGTAGGGAGCAGCCAGCTCAGCACTCTGAGAGCAGAGCCTAGGCCAGCATGAATTGGAGGTTTTAGACCCAGGGTGGCCTGACCAGAAGCCAGCTGGAGAGACTCCAGAACATTAGCACCTGTGGCATTTCCAGAATTATCAACACATAGATGCTTAGGACAAAGTGAGAGGTCAGTGCCCTATGGATTTTGGGACTGGGTGGGAGAGCTTCAATTTCTTCCCCTGGGGGCAAGAAACTACTGAGGAGCCATCACAGCTTGCACCACGTTGCCACATTGCAGCATCAGCCCCTGGTCTGCTAACTGTAGGGGGATGCGGCGATAACTCTAAGGGGTAATCGCTCTTGCTTTACCATTCTTGAATCTGGATTGCAGTCTGAGGTGGAGGCCTTGAGGTGTGTGACCAGCTTGCCAGAGTGTGTGGAGGCTTCAGAGAGGACACCCAACTAATACCTCCGGAAATTGAGAAATGCGCAATGTTTAGGACAGAAGCTCCCCTGTCTGGTGGCAGAGTCCTACTGTGCCAACAAGCCCAAAAAGTCAAGTAATCGAATGGCAACATGCCTAGGCAAAGTAAACAAAATAAACAGAAAAATCAACAATAGACTCCTATTTTGGGGGCAAAGGGGATCAAAGCATGGAACAGGAGGAGGTCTGAGAGGTCAGAACTCCTGCCGAAAAGCCCCAAATGAAAATACAAGCTGGGTATAGGCCATAGAGGAACTTAAGAAGCAGATAAGAGAAGTGGGGTAAAAATTAGGAAGAAAAAAGAAAGATGCAAAAAAAGTATGAAATGAGAGTCAACAGCCTGACTGAGGAAAATAACACCTTAAAAAATAGACTAACTCAAATGGCAAAAGAGGCTCAAAAAGGCAATGAGGAGAAGAATGCCTTAAAAAGCCAAATTTGCCAGATGGAAAAAGAATCTCAAAAGCTCACTGGGGAGATTCATTCCTTCAGAATTAGACTGGAGCAAATGGAAGCTAATGAATTTTTGAGAAATCAAGATTCTTTTAAACAGATACAAAGAAATGAAAGAATAGAAGGCAATGTGAAATATCTCATGGGAAAAAGCACTGACGTGGAAAATAGATCCAAGAGAGACAATCTAAAAATGATTGGACTACCTGAAAACCATGATCAAAGAAATAATCTAGAAATCATCCTTCAAGAAATTCTCAAGGAAAATTGTCCTGATGTTTTAGAACCAGAGGGCAAAATAGAGGCTGAAAGAATCCAGCAATAACCCCCTGAAAAAGATCCCAAAAAGAAAACCCCTTGGAATATTGTAGCCAGGTTCCAGAATTTCCAGATCAAGGAGAGAATATTACAAGCAGCCAGGAAGAAACAATTTCAATATTGTGGAAACACAATCAGGATAGTGCAGGATCTGGCAGCTTCTACATTGAGGGATTGAAGGGTATGGAATATGACATTCTGGAGGGCAAAGGAGCTGAGTCTAAAACCAAGAACTCACTACCCAGCAAAACTGAGTATGATGTTTCAGGGTAAAATATGGTCTTTCAGTGCAATAGAGGACTTTCAAGCATTCTTGAGGAAAATAACAGAGTTGAATAGGGAATTTGACATTCAGATACAAGAAGCAATAGATGCTTGAGAAGGTAAACAGGGAAAAGAAATCATAATGAACTTATCAAAGTTGATCTATTTACATTACTGCAGGAAAAAATGATAACTCTAACTGATGAAACTTTTCTCAGTATGAAAATAGTTGAAGAAGGGTATATGGGCATATGAATATATATGTGAATGTGTGTATATATGTTTTCAGATATACATATATAGAGGGCACAGGTTGAATTTAATAGGAAGCAGTGATACTTAAAAAGTGAAATTAAGAGGTGAAAGAGGAATATAATGAGAGGAGATGAGGAGAGACAGAATGGGATGAGCTATCTCATATAGAAGAAGCAATGGAAAATGCTTACAAGGGAGGTGAAGAACAGGAAGGCAAAAAGGCAAAACCTTAGTCTCATTGAATTTGGATCAGGGAGAGAATGGCATACACACTAAATAGGGTATCTCACCCTACAGGAGAATAGGGGGAAGGGGATGAGACTGGGGTTAATGGAGGGGAGGGCAGGCTGGGTGGGAGGGAAGTTTGAAGCACCGAATTTTGAAAAGGGACAGGATAGGGGCAGCTAGGTGGTGCAGTGAGTAGAGCATCAGCCCTGGAATCAGAAGGACCTGAGTTCGGATCCAGCCTCAGGCACTTAATGCACACAAAAATAAAAACTTACCCGTGTGGCCTTGGGCAAGTTACTTAACCCCAATTGCCCTCCAAAAAGAAAAAACAAAAACAAACAAACAAACAAACAAAAAAGCATATGCTCAGAAGAAGACAAAAAAGTCAAAGATATGAAAGTCAAAATATTAATTAATCTCAGGCCATGGAAGAGCTCATAAATGATTTTGAAAATCAAATAAGAAAAGTAGAAGAAAAAATAGGAAGAGAAATTATAGTGATGGAAGAAAATCATGAAAAACAAGTCAACAGCTTGGTAAAGGAGACCCCCCAAAAATACTGAAGAAAATAACACCTTAAAAATAGACAAGCTCAAATGGCAAAAGAGGTCCAAAAAGCCAATGAGGAGAAGAATGTCTTAAAAAATATAATTGGCCAAATGGAAACGTAGGTCCAAAAACTCAATGAAGAAAATAATTCCTTAAACATTATAATGGAGGAAATGGAATCTAATGACTCTGTGAGAAGTCAAGAAAATATAAAACAAAACCAAAAGAATAAAAAAAGCAAACAACATGAAATATCTCATTGGAAAAGCAAATGATGTGGAAAATAGATTCAGGAGGGATAATTTTAAAATTATTGGACTACCTGAAAGTAAAAAAAAAGAGCCCAGACATTATCTCTCAAGAAATTATCAAGGAAATCTTCCCTGATATTCGAGAACAATAGGGTAAAATAGAAATTGAATGAATTCACTGATCACCTCTTGAAAGAGATCCCAAAAGGTAAACTTCTAGGAATAATATAATCAAATTCCAGAGTTGCCAGGTCAAGGAAAAGATATTGCAAACAGCCAGAAAGAAACAACTAAAGTATTGTGGAAACCCAATCAAAATAACACAAGATTTAGCAGTTTCTATACTAAGGGATCAGAGGGCCTGGAATATGGTATACTGGAGGGCAAAGAAGCTAGGACTAAAATCAAGAAATCCCTACCTAGCAAAATGGAGTGTAATCAGTGAGGGGGAAAATTGACATTCAGTGATGTAGATTAATTTAATGTATTCTTAGTTTTTTCTTTTTTTCTTTTTGGAGGGCAATTGTGGTTAAATGACTTGCCCAAGGTCACATGGCTAGTTTGTGTGTGTGTGTGTGTGTGTGTGTGTGTGTGTGTGTTAAGTGTTTGAGGCCAGATTTGAACTCAGGTCCTCCTGACTCCAGGGTCAGTGCTCTATTCACTGCACCACCTTGCAGTCCCTAATTTAATGCATTCTTGAGAAACCTGAGATAAGTAAAAAATTTGATTTTCAAATACAAGCTTCAAGAGAAGCATGCAAAGGTAAACAGGAAAGACAAATCATAAGTGACTTATTATAGTTGAACTGTTTACATTCCTACATGGAAAGATGATATTTATAAGTCATGAGACCTTTCTTAGTATTAAGGGAGTTAGAGGAAAGAGAGAGACAGAGAGACAGAGAGAGAGACAGAGAGAGAGACAGAGAGACAGAGAGACAGAGAGAGACAGAGACAGAGAGACAGAGAGACAGAGAGATGGCATAGGGTGAGTTGATTATGAAGGAATGTCTAAAAAATGAAATTAAGGGGTGAGAGAGGAATATATTTATTGGTAGAAGGAGAAAGGGAGAGATAAAATGGTGCAAATTATCTTATATAAAAGAGGGAAGAAAAAAAGCTTCACAATGGAGGGAAAGAGTGGGGATGTAGAGGCAATGAGGGAACCTTGCTCTCATCAAATTTGGCTAAAGAAGGGAATAAAATACACAATCAATTAGGTATCTTACCATACAGGAAAGTAAGGGGGAAGAGGACAAAGAGGGGTGATAGAAGGGAGGGCAGACTAGGGAAAGGGGTAATCAGAATGCGTGCCATCTTTGGTTTGCAGGAAGGGGGAGAGATGGGGAGAAAAACTGCAATGCAAAATTTTGTGAAAATAAATGTTGAAAACTAAACATTAATCAATTAGTTAATTAATTAAAAATAAAATAAAAGGCACCATAGACAATGAAGCAAGATCAGTACTGAACACATATGCACAAATGGTGAGATTAATGAAATTGAAAGTAAGAAAATTCTTGAGCTAAAAAAACAAACAAACAAAAAAGCAAACAAAAACCCTAGGAGTTGTTTTTATGGTAAAAAAAATAAGATAGATAAACCTTTGATTAATTCATTTTATTTTTTAAATAGGATTTAATTTTTCCACAGTTACATGTAAAGAAAAGTTTTAGCATTCGTTTTATGAGATTTGGGGTTCCAACATTTTCTCCCTCCTAACCTTCTATTCCCTCTTTTGAAAATGGTAGGTAGTTTGATGTAGCTTATGCATGTGTTATCATGTAAAATATTTCCATATTAGTCATAGTTGTGAAAGGAGAAACAGATCAAAAAGGAAAAAAAAATCCACGAGAAAATATAAAGTTTGGGAAAAAATGCTTTGATTTGCATTCAGAGTCCATCAATTCTTTATCTGGATTTTCCTTCAGGAATTCTTTGTAATTGTCTTGGACCTTTATGTTGCTGAGAAGAGTTAAATCATTAATAGTTGATCATCACACAATGTTGCTGATACTGTGTACAATGATTTCCTGGTTCTGTTCACTTTACTTTACATTAGTTCATATAACTCTTTCCAGGTTTTTCTAAACTCCACCTGTTGATAATTTCTTTTTTTTTCTATTTCTCTAAAAATTAAACACACAATAACAAAAGAAAAAAGAAACATAAACGTATTTATTAAAACAAATAAGAAAAGAAAATGTGCACAGAAGAATATAATAAATTTGAAACATGTAGCAATAAATTTCCATTTCAAGAAAGCCTATGTAATAAATATACCTTGTTTTGAAGGCTAAAAAAGAAAAAAATAAACAATATTGTTGTTGCTGTATATGATGGTTCTTTTTTGCTTATTTCACTCTTCATTTTTTGGTACAAGTATATCCATGTTTTTCTGATCATTGAACTCATTATTTCATATAGTAGTTGTATTCCATCACAATCATACACAACAACTTAGTCATTCCTCATTGGTGGACATTCAATTTCCAGGTCTTTGTCACCACAAAGAAAGCTGCTATAAATATTTTAAAATATATAGGTTCTTCTCCTTTTCACTTCATCATCTTGGGAAACAGATCTAGTATTAATATTGCTGGCACAAAATGTATAGGCTGTTTAATAATCCTTTGAGCATAAGTCCATGGAACACATCAGAGACTCTCCAGTTTACAAAGATTTCAGGAGTGAAAAACAATGGACATTTATTTACTTTTGCTTTTGTGGGTGGGGGGGCAATTGGGGTTAAGTGACTTGCCCAAGGTCACACGGCTAATAAGTGTTAAGTGTCTGAGGTCAGATTTGAACTCATGTCCTCCTGACTCCACGCTTGGTGCTTTATTCATTGCACCACCTATCCACCCCACAATAAACATTTATTAAGAGTGTACTATGTGCCATGCACTGTGTCAAGTGTTACAGATATAATTATAAAGCAAAAGAAAGATGGTCCCTGTTCTAAAGGACATTACATTCTAATAGAATAAGAAAAAATAAAAAGAAAACTAACATATGCACACACATGCACACACATGCAAACATGCATGCACACAAATACATCAACAACAACAACAACAAAACAGGGGATAGGTGACCGGGGTAAGGGAAGAAGATACCTAAGTAGGAAGCTTGGTGGAAAAAATCTGGAGAAAAAGAGCCATTTCTTTAAAACTGAGGTTCAGAGGGAAGGGGCCAGAGTGGTATAATGATCTTCCTGAGTGAGACCATAGCAAAATGGAATTACAGTACTGAGTTTCAAAACCAGGTCATCTGATTCCAAATGCAGTATTGTTTCTACTCAAACAGCCATGCATCCAACACCTCCTCTAGACAAGATCAAGAATCTAAACTTTGTTTCAGTGTGAGAAAAAAATATAGTCCAGGGATGGTGAGAGAGCCCCCAGGAGACTTCAGTTTATCCCTGCGCATTTAGATCTGCTGTGTTTCAATGCTTGGGAGCCTTCTAGTTAATGCCAGGACAATATACATGAGAATATGAACAGATTTTGCAGAGGCCATGGCTGACAGTGAATAGAAGCCTGTATGCTTTCAGTGCTATGACTCTTTGCATAGACCTCTGGGAGAGGCTGACAAAAGTTATTTTTTGTTTTGTTTTTATTGCCATTATCCCTTCCTTCCCATTATTGACTAACAATCATATGGCCCAAGAGAGGGGGCAAAATAGTCTTGCTGATTCTTTAGGCAGAGCAGTTTCCCTCAGTCCAGGAACTCAGGGTTGTGACTGACTCTCAGAAAGGTCAAGTCATACTTTCACAAATCAGATCTTTCAAGTTGTCAATTCATTTCCAACTTGGCACCTGTTGAAGAATATTTTCTAAAGATTTGAGTAGAACATTTGCCCTGAAGAAACTGTGTTTATGTTCAGGATCCAGGTGGTGAATGAGAGTCTACCTAATATTGGTCGGGGAATTTGATAGAGAAAAATGTTGGTCTTTGACAAAATCTGTGACTCTGTTACAATAGATTCTAGGATGTTGGATGCAGTCAAGGATGCCTGCTTTTAAGGGTTGAATTACATCTATTCTACACTCAATTCATCGTTTACCAAAAGGCAATTTGCCACTATTGACCATCATCTGTTTGGCAGTAATTCTCTGCTCTCCAGGTCTTCAGGTCACTGCTTTCTATGGGTTCTCCTCCTGCTGCTCTGATCACTGCTTCTTAGTCTCCTTTTCTGGCCCATCACCTTTCAGATTATGACTATGTTCCAAATCTCTGTTCTGCTTCCTTTTCTCTAAAATTAATCTGTTGGAGAATTTAGGCTTGAATATTGGTTAAAATGCCCAATCCCCCAAAGAGACTCAAGTCTCATCTAACTTTGATTTCCTCCTGGAGGATGACATCATTCACACTGAGCCTCTCAAGACAGCTGGAGATGTCAGGGAGGACCAGAGGAGGGAATCTGAAACCTTTTTCTCAATTTGCTCCCTCTAACAGGAAAAGCTTTTGGCTGTACCAGTTGGGTTGGTCTTTTAGCATTTCCTGTTCTTTACATTTATTTTTTAACATGCATTATTTTATCTTCAGTTCCAAATTTCCTCTCCCTCCAACCTTCCCCCACACACTGGGAATGCTAGCAATCCAATACCCAAAACTTCTTTTCCTTACTGTCAACTAACAATAGAGGCAATTCAGTGACCTGGGAAAAACCCTCAGCTGCAAGTCTGGAGACCTGAGTGCAAGGCTTGCTTTGGCTACTTGTCAGCGATGGGAGCTCAGTCCTGTCTTTCAAGTCTGAGACAGCTCCATCATTGATACAAACAGGGGATTGGAGAGAAATGATCTCAAAGGACCCACCATCTGTATAATCCATCTGCTTGGCATATATCAATTGCCTACTATGTTCCAGATACAAGTTACATTGTGGTTTGTCCTTTGTTCTCAGAGGACCATGGCATCAGGATGATGATGCCATGATTTGCAATTGAATTGATTTTAAGTGAGACAGGCTGTGCAAAGTCAACAGCCTCACTTTCTCCTTCAGAGCCATCTGGCTGCGGTGGACAGATACAGATCAGGACAACAGGAGATGGCCCAGGATGCAGTGGGAGACCTTGGTCTTCTTAAGCTAATTGAGAACTCTGAAAGACCTTAGTTAGACATAGGGTGCGATGCAAAGACTCCAAGAAAAAAGCCTGTCCTGAAGGCATTAGAGTTGAGGGAAGGGTGGGAATACAAAAAATGGAAGTTGGAGGGTGTTTGTTTATTCATTTTCCAGGGAAGGAAAGTATTATCATTTGGGAGATCTTTGGAGAAGGCCTCAAGCAGAAGGTAATATTCCAGCTAAAGAGACCTGGGATACTAAGGAGCAGAGAAAATAGGAGGTTTTCCCAGAGTGATGTATTCCCAGTGCAAAGTTATGAAGACAAGAAAATAACTGTCATGCAAGAGGAAATTTCTTGTATCTAGAGCTGAAAGGGCCTTTAAAGACAACCTATTCTAACGCCTTCATTTTACATAGGAGGTAACTAAGAGAATGTCATTACCTTCCAAATTTCACACGGCATTCAGGGCCAAAACTAGAATTTGAACTCCTAACATGTAGTCAAAAACTTTACCCATAGCACTGTCTCCAAGAAGGCACCTGGTCCTGCTGTCTCAATATCATCCTGCCTACATAATCCTTCAGGGTTTCCTGAGAATTTTGATGGTCTCTCTTCTCTACTGTTTGGCAGGAGCTCCCATTGGGCATATTTCTCCAGTCAAAGGGACAATTACTAACACCCCAGTTTTATTTTCATCTGGCAGCTTTTATAAGAGATATTTAATTTTAAAAAAATTTAACAAGAAAAACATACAAATCTTTCCTACACTATCTCATAGGTTATACTCTCCCTCAACCACAGGGTATGCCTCCTGCTAAGTCTCTGGGAAAACAGGCTCAAAACGCCACTCGGTTTTTACATAGCATTGGTCCCACCAAGATCATGTGGAAAAGGCATCATTGCATCTTGGTGAGTCTTCATTTCAACTTTGCTGAAGAGGTTCCAGAAGATTTCTACTCAAGTCCATTCCTTGAACCTTAAGACACTGATGGAGTAAAATCACGTCTACCTTCTGGTTCTCATATTCCTATTCTTATGGCTATAGATTCTATGACCTGCAACCAGAATGGAAAAGAATGAATGAAATTGCCAACAACCAATACCGTTTTCCTGATGGTCATCTGGCATCAAAGGAGGAAAAAAGTATTGAAACCCTTCACTTTACCATATGCTCTCTCACCACACACCGTGAGGAAGACATTGAGCTTCCCCAGAAGTGAATAAAGCAAAGATGGCTGAAGCCAACACAGAAAGAAGACAGAGAAAGTTCTATATATGCAACCAGGAAGCCAAAACATTTCCCACCTCTGTGGATAGCTGCCAAGAACTTTAGACAATGCCCATGCATGCTTCCTGGTTCTTCCTCCAGCCTACTTCCTGTATTGTCATGGTTCTACCAGAAGCATTTCCCCAGTTTCTGCTACATGGACAGGTCATAACAACGGAACAGTCTAAGGGAGTCTGTACATGTTCCTGATCCCTATTACAGTTTACATTTCTGTCTCTGTCCTAGAAATGGACAAACTACTCTTGTCATCAAGAGATGTGAGCCTGGTTTGTATTCTATCTTTGTGTCGTTCCCCCCACCCTGCCCCTGGCACCCCTCACACAGAACCTATTTCATTGGAGAAACTTTATACATGCTAAGTGAATTGAAACCAGAGGGAGTAGGCACTGGCCTTCAGTGATAATTTTCAGCTGCTCCTCCCAAACTCACTGACAGCTTAATGTATTCCAAGGATAACCAGAGCTTTAAAATGTATCTGATTTAAATGTATCTTAATTTATGAGTGCCTTCTAATCACCACAAGATTATGAATATAATTAAAGGTAATGAATGGCCCCATTAGTCTTGTGCTGACTATGAGAATGCCCAGAGAAATATGACATACTTTCATTTTCCTCCCCCTCCCCTGTGGTCTCAAATAGCTTAAGATGGCAAAGTTTTCTCTTCTCCAAAGCCCCTTTCAAACTTTGGGAGCTTATGGCCTGCCAGAGCTCAGGCCATAGGTCGAATCTGCCATCTTTCAGCTCTGTCTGCTTTTCCGGTTCAGTTCTTATTTTTCTGGAGCTTTGAGATGTCCAAAGGCTTTCAAAGAAGCAAAAATAACAAGGATAGGGAATATCTACTCAAGTCACAGAAGCAGCTTTTTTCACATGCTGATCCTCCTTGAAGGAGCAAGGAATTCAATAGTGAAATGCAAACAAGGGGCAGTGGGAAGGCTGCAGTGGACAGTGGGCATCAGAGACCTGGAGCTGAGAATGGGGAGTAGGGACTAGGGAGTGGGCCCCAGGCAGCAGGAAGCAGGTCCTGGGTAGTAGCTGATGAGGAATGGGCACAGGGAGACAGGAGGCATCGGCAAAGAGATAGTGGGCCTTTAGATGGTTGCCAAGATACTTTCTCCTCCTATTTGACAAGAAGCAATCTGGTACTTCCTGAAGGGTCCTTCAGTTTTTAGCTGATATTTGGTAAGTGAGGCTTGTGTCTGGCATTTGGGGTAGATGCTAAATGTTTTACTCCAAATAGAAAGCCTTGTTGCTTAAGTAAATCCACTATATTTATTTATACCTTGGTCTTGAACATTTTGAAAGCTGTAGATTCAGAAGGGACATATGGTGCTTCCAAAAGGCCCACAAAAACAACCAAAATGCTTTATAAGGAAATATTACTTGGCTTTTCTCTCAGCCGTGGCTTTGTGTTTTTGCATCGTGCATGTTCCTAGAAGCTTCTGGGATAAAGATACTTTTGAAAATCAACAAAGAAGAAGACTGGACTGTTTCAACAGTTCTGAGGGTTTAGGACAAAAAATCCTCAGCAACTTCAAGAACAGCATTGCAGTGATGCACCTGGCCATGTGCTTCAGCTGGAAGAGTTACCTTCCTCTGTGGAGAGCTTCTCAGTATCAAATATTTCCAAAGCACTTTAAGATTGTCAAAGCCTTTTCCCAACATTAATTCATTTGTATCTCTTAGCAACCACTTAAAACATGTTCAGGAGGTATTTTTATTCCCATTTCACAGGTGAGAAAATTGAGACCCAGAGAAAAAAGAGTTGTCCAGTGTCACAGAGATAGAAAGAATCGTGAGGTTTGTAATACAGTGTTTCTACCTGCAAGTACAAAACCTGCTCCACTCTGGCATGGGGGATTTTCAGATAGATTTGTTTGGTATTAATTTAATTGAAATGTTCACTTTCTTTCTTTTCTTCACCATTTAGAAACGCAGTTTGGTGAAGTTCTTGGACTACTTCTCAATCAATCGATCAATCAATAAACACATTAAGGGGTGGCTAGGTGGTGCAGTGAGTAAGAGCGCCAGCCTCAGAGTTGGGATGACCCAGGATGGAAACCGGCCTCAGGAAATGAGCACCCACACATAAATCATGACTACCCGTGTAACCTTGAGCAAGTTACTTAACCCCAATTGCTTTAAAAAAATAAACACATTAAATGCCTACTCTGTGCCAGACACTGTGCTAAGTGCTACAGATACAAAAAAGAGGCTATAGACAGTCCCTGCTTTCAAAGAGATTAAAATTTAATGGAGAGGGGCAACATGCAAGTAAATATGTAAAAAGCAAGTTATAAACAGGAAATGATTAACAGAGGGAAGGGACTAGAATTACGAAGAGTTGGAGAAGGCTTCCAGGAAAAGATAGGAGTTTTGTTGGGACTTAAAGGATGCCAGGGGGGTCAGTAGTTGAGGCAGAGGAGGGAGAGCATTCTAGGTATGGGAGACAACCAGAGAAAATGTCCAGTGCCAAGAGATGGAGAAATATGATTTGGAAATAATTAAAAGACCTGTGCCACATTCTCAGGAAAAAAAAGTTTTAAGAACATAAAAAACACCACATATTATTTTGAAAAAAATGTTATTAAAATATTATTTAAAATATTCCTAGGCCCCACTTTAAGAAACCCTGAACTAAATTGAGATTCTGAGGCTATTGCTACTTGAGTTTCAAATATGTACATCATAACTCATTATATTTTCTGTGCACATAGCAGAAGTCCAAGAATTCCTAAAGAACTTTTCCACTGAGACCTCAAGAATTAAAAAAAAAAAAAGACACTATTCCTTTCCTAAAGGCAAGTGACACCATCAATCTTCTTTTCTGGGGAACCAGCTACTTTTTGGTTGCCTCTGAATTTCACAGATTATTGCATTTGAAGCATACCACCGCAAAGGACCCTGTGGAGAGAAAGAGCCCTAAGCTGGTGGTGCAGGTGCTTGTGGTGCAGCAGCCTGCCTTGGAGGCCCTGCTCTATTTCTTCTCAAATGCTTGTGTTTGAGTGAGGGCCCCTCTTAACATTTCTCTTGTATATAAAATAAAGGAGCAAAGAGATTACTGCTGAGCTATCCTCTAGTCCTAAATCTATGAAACCATTATATAGAAAAGGATGACTTATACATTATAGGGTGCAGGGTGGCCCTGGTTGGTTCATCTGAGGATTGTCAGCAAAGAACTTGTAGAACATTTCTAAATACATTCAACATCGTAATCTGCATGAGTACTTCAACCTTTGCACAGGGAAGAGAATGTTGAATTTGGATTAGAGATCTGAGTCTCTCATTTAATAAGCTTCCTTATTTAATTTCAGTGTGACCTTGGAGAGTTCCTTTAGAAATCTCTCTGTGGGTCAGTTTACTCCTATGTAAAAATGAAATGGTTGCACTAGAGGGTCTTACAGCCTCATCCAGCTATGGAACTATGACCTTCCAGAAGACTCTGTTGGTGGCATGTTTTGTTGGTTGGCAATTCATTCTAGAACCCCCCAAATCTTCCTTCCATCCAAAGCAGATCTTGCTGAGGAAGTCACTGTTCACATGGAGGTATATTGTAACATCCTTCTACCCTTGATGTTATTCTTCTTCCTCTCTTGATTTCTTCTATTGTAAAATGACAGCTTTCTCTTTCTGAATTACTTCATGCTACTTATTAGTATCTTCTTAAAGAGATTTGATATTAATTTGGGCTTTTCTGAGAGCCAAGGAAGCCCTCTTTTCTACTTTTGACAATTATTTCATAGAAGCATTTGAGTGGGACATCACCATGCCCCCTAAGCAACTTCATTTATTTCTTTTAGGAAGAATAATTTAAAATATGGAATACCCAATGTACAAGTAACTTCAATTCAATTCAAGAAACATTTGGTAAACACTGCTTTTATGCAAAGGACTGTTCTACATAGTGAAGATGCAGTAATAAGAAAAGAAACCATCTCTGCCTAAAAAAGTATATATTTCTCTGGCTTAACTCAGCTAATCTACAAAAACCTGGCTGGCTGGGTGTTCAAATCAGGTGCTGCTGCTAAAGAGCGTGACTTTCCTCCTGACACTATGGTTTATGAGCCCTCACTGTTGTACTTCACTTTACAATCAGCCAGCAGAGATAGTTGGTAAAGGTATTGTAACATTTTCCTGTCATTTCTAGAGTGAAAGAATGCTAATCGGGGGGAGGAGAAGAATACTGACTCAGTAAAACAGAAATCACTGGAATTGTGCTCTAAAAGAAACTAAACTTTCTATGATTTCAAAATAAAGAGAGAGTTCATTCCTGATACATGCAAAGCCTCTGAGGTGGAGGCTAAAAATTCAGATATAAAGACCAGCTAACAGAATTTTGACCAGAATAGAGAAAGTAGAAAGGGGAGTAACATTATATAAGGCTGCGAAGGTACTGGAAGTGGAATTGTGAGGAATTTAAACACTAGACTCAGAAGTATATATGTTAGCCTAGAGACAGTAATAAGACCCTGAAGGTTTTGTTGTTGTTGTTTTAACAGAAGTAAAATGATTTACTCAAAATCACAAAAAAGCATGTAGAGGCATCCAGGTTTCAATCCATCTCTTCTGGTCATACAGCCGATGCTCCTTATGCTACTAAGACAGCTGTTCCCACCAGAGGCCACCACCAAAGAGCCAAAACTCTTCTCATTATTTCCATTGTCTGTTGTATCACCACTAGCTGCTTCCAATTCTTCCCTATCCTCCCATTCCCTGAATAGTTAAAATCTGATTTCTGAAGGTTTTTTTGAAGTAATCTTGATATAATGATTGAATCTGAGCTTCTGTAATTTCATTACATCTCTCTTCATAGAAAAGAGATCAGAAAGGATATAGACTAGAGACAGAGAGACAAACCATGAGGCTAATGTAGTAAGCCAGGTTAAAAATAATGAGGGCTTACAGACAAGTGATAGCCCAATGAATACATGGGAGAGTGTAAATTGGGGAGGTGCTGGGAATGTTGAATCAAGATTCAGAAATGTCCTGGGCATGCTTTTATTTCTCCTCAACCTGATTAATTGCTACAAATTCATGAATAATTATAAAAATAAGAATATCTGTCAGAAGGAATGTGGAGTTTATGTTCAATGTAAATAGCATCAATGCAGTTATTCTGAAAGGTATCTTTGAGGAAAGTTACTCTTTTAAGATAAACCTTTCTTAGGGACAGCTAGGTGTTGCAGTGAATAGAGTGCTGATCCTGGAGTTAGGAGGACCTGAGTTTGAATCTGGCCTCAGACACTTTCCACTTACTAGCTTTGTGACCTTAGGCAAGTCACAACCCCAATTGTTTTGCCTTTCCCCCTCCAAAAAAAATGACGTTTTCTTCCTCATTGAAAGGTGTGTGTGTGTGTGTGTGTGTGTGTGTGTGTGTGTGTGTGTGTATCAGTATATACAAAACAAACTATTACCTAGGGTCAGTAACAGACACTTCTGAGAAGATTAAGGATGCTTTTACTCCGGTGGTGTAGGGGAGGGCAGGCTGGGGGGGAGGGAAGCTGGAAGCACCTACTTTTGAAAAGGGACAGGATCAACGTGGGTAGTGGATCAGGTGGAAGGTGGGATGGAAGGGAGGATAATATAGTCAGTCTTTTACAATATATCTACTATAATAATGTTTTGCATAGCTACACATGTACAGCATATACTGAGTTGCTTATCTTACATTTAAAATCAAATTTAAAAAATATATAAATACTATCATTAATACTATTTTGCATATAATTGGGAGATAAGATGTGCAGGCAATGGGGTGCAGGGATTCACCTCGCCCTATTGGAAAAGTCGAAGTGGGTATGGGAGAAGAGATGGGAGAGAGCAGATTGGTTGAGGGGATATCCTGTATGACTGTTATTCTGGGATGGTGGGTAGGGGAATAATGGAGGGAAAATTGTAACTCAAAATCTAACAGAAATGATTGATGTAAACCAGAAGTTAATAAAGCATTTGGAAAAAAAATAGATAAATGAATAAATACAAAAAAAGGATGCTTTTAGAATGTTTCTCCTTATTTCAGCTCAGTGTCTCTTCAGTAACCAAATTGCTGCTTTGTACAGATAGAAAACATGATAAATAGTCCCAAAGTTGAAAGGGAAATCAAAAACCATCTAGTCTAGTCGATAAGTGAATGAAGAGCTCCTCCAAATACCTCCAAACACTATCAGTTAGGCTCTGCTTGAAGAAGACTCCCCTAATTCCTGAGCCTGGATATTCAACACATTGGATCCATTGGGATGACTCTAATGAGGAGAAAGGTTTACTTTCTCCTCACAATAAACATAAGTTTGCTTCCTTGCACCTTACTGCTCACTCATTCTCCCTGCTTCTTCCCTTTTCTTTTCTTTTCTTTCTTTTTTTTTTTTAAGGAACTGGGGTTAAATAACTTGCTCAAGGTTACACGGCTAGTTATTTTATGTGTGGGTGCTAAGTAACTGAGGCCAGAACCAATCTCGGGGACTCTAGACTCTGGAGCCAGTGCTCTTACTCACTGCTCCACCTAGCCCCTTTGATTCTACCCTTTTCAATGAAGACAACCAAGTCTAAGACTTATTCCATATGACCATCCTTTAAATACTTGAGCAAAGCAATCACACTCTCACTAAATTGTATTTTCTCCGGCCTAAGCATGTTTAGTATTTTCAAAGTGGACTCAAAATTTATAGAGAAACTACTTATGGGGGCAGAGCCAAGATGGTGGAGTAGAAACAGCACTTCCATGGTGCTTTGCCCCACACAACTTCCAAACAATGTAAAAGGTGGACTCTAAACAACTTCTGGAGCCCCAGCACCCACAGAACTACACAGAGAAGCTAACCTCCCGCTGAGGACAGCCCAGCAGCCGTGCAGGGAGCTGCCAACACAGCACAGCACAACACTCTGGCAGCCAAGCCCAGGCCCACATGAGCCATGGTTTTAATCCCAGGGTGATCTGGACAGCAGCCAACTGGAGGGACCCCAGAACACCAGCAGCTGTGGCAATTCCAGAATTATCAGCACAGATATGCTTAGGACGAAGTGAGAGGTTAGTGCCCTATGGACTTTGGGACCAGTATTTGGGGAATGCATCGGCTTCCTCCCCTGGGGGCTAAAAGCAGCTGAGGAAATGTGTCACAGAGGCCATTTTGCAGCATCGGTGGCAGCTCCAGCTCCTGATCTTCGATCTGTAGGGAGATCCAGCAATCAGTCTGGGGGTTAATCACTCTTGCTTTAACCTGGTTGGGTCTGGATTGTGGTCCGGGGTAGAGGTCTGGGGTGGGTATACAACTTCCCAGAACCAGTGGAAGCTTTACAGAGGCCACCCAAACTTCGGAAATTGTGAAGACCCCAACGTTTGGGATGGAAGCTCTCTTGTCTGGTGGCAGAGTCCTACTGTGGCAACAAGCCCCAAAATCAAGTAATTAAGTGGCAACATGCCTAGGCAAAGGAAACAAAATAAACAGAAAAATGCAACATTAGACTCCTATTTTGGGGACAAAGTGGATCAAAGCATGGAACAGGAGAAGGACTGTGAGGTAAGAAATACTGCACCAAAAGCCCCAAATGAAAATACGAGTGGGTTACAGGCCATAGAGGACCTTAAGAAGCAGATAATAGAACTGGGGGGAAAATTGGGAAGAGAAATGAGAAAGATGCAAGAAAAGTATGAAATGACAGTCAGCAACCTGACTAAGGAAAATAACACCTTAAAAATAGACTAACTCAAATGGAAAAAGAGGCTCAGAAAGGCAATGAGGAGAAGAATTGATTAAAAACCAAAAAAAAGCCAAATTTGCCAGATGGAAAAAGAATCGCAAAAGCTCACTGAGGAGATTCATTCCTTCAGAATTAGACTGGAGCAAATGGAAGCTAGTGACTTTATGAGAAATCAAGATGCTGTTAAACAGATCCAAACAAATGAACGAATAGAAGGTAATGTGAAATATCTCATGGGAAAAACCACTGACCTGGAAAATAGGTCCAGGAGAGATAATTTAAAAATTATTGGACTACCTAAAAGCCATGATCAAAGAAAAAACCTAGAAATCATCCTTCAAGAAATTCTCAAGGAAAATTGCCCTGATGTTTTAGACCCAGAGGGCAAAATAGAGGTTGAAAGAATCCACAGATCACCTCCTGAAAAATATCCCAAAAATAAAACTCCTAGGAATATTATAGCCAGGTTCCAGAAATCCCTGATCAAGGAGAAAATACTACAATCATCCAGGAAGAAACAATTTCAATATTGTGGAAATACAATCAGAATAGCACAGGACCTGGCAGCTTCAACACTGAGGGATCAAAGGGCATAGAATATGATATTCCAGAGGGCAATAGAGCTGGGATTAAAACCAAGAATCACCTACCCAGCAAAACTGAGTATTTTGTTTCAGGGGAAAATATGGTCATTCAGTGGAATAGAGGACTTTCAAGCATTCTTGAGGAAAAAAACAGAGTTGAATAGAAAATTTGACATTCAGACACAAGAAGCAAGAGATGCTTGAGAAGGTAATCAAGGAAAAAAATCAAAAGGAACTTATCAAAGTTGAACTATTTATATTCCTACATGGAAAAATAATAACTGTGTTTGATGAAACCTTTCTCATTATGAAAATAATTGAAGAAGGGTATATGGACATATGAATACATATGTGAATGTGTCTATATATGTTTACAGGTATACATGGATAGAGGGCACAGGTTGAATTTGGTGGGAAAGGATGATACTTAAAGGGTGAAGTTAAGAGGTGAGAGAGGAAAGTGGCAAGAGGAGATGGGGAGAGACAGGGTAGGGTAAACTATCTCATGTAGAAGAAGCAAGGGGAAGTGGCCACAGGGGAGGGGAAGAACAGGAAGGCAAAAAGGCAAAACCATATTCCCATTGAATTTGGCTCAGGGAGAGAATCACATACATACTAAATGGGATATCTCACCCTGCAGGAGAGTAGGGGGAAAGGGGATGGGAGAGGGAATGATGGAGGGGAAGGCATTCTGGGTGGAGGGGAGATAAGAAGTACACACTTTAGAAGAGAGACAGGATTAAAGTAGGGAATGGACCAGGTGGGGGATGGGATGGGTGGGAGGGAAATATAAGCAGTCTTTTACACTATATCTACTATGGTAATGTTTTGCATAGCTATACCTGTACAAAACATACTAAATTGCTTATCTTCCCAGAGGGAGTGGTGACAAGGGAAGAAGGGAAGGGATCTGAAATTTGATGTTTTAAAATTAAATGTTTCAAATGTATATAAATACTATTATTAATACTATTTTGCATGTAATTGGGAGATAAGATGTGCAGGCATTGGGGCACAGAAATTCACCTTGCCCTAATGGCAAAGTCGAAGGGAGTATGGGAGAAGATATGGGAGAGAGTAGATTGGATGAGGGGATATCTTGTGGGACTGCTATTCTGGAGTGGTGGGTAGGGAGAAAAATAGGGAAAAATGTAACTCAAAATCTGGTGGAAATGAATGATGTAAACCAGAAATTATTAAAGTGTTTGTTAGAATAAAAATAAATTAGATAGTACTTTTAATATAAAAAATTTAAAAAAAGAAACGTCTATAGTTCAATCATTTTCATCCAACTTTACTTTTCTGGATTTTCCTGGTTTATTATTGTCCTTCCATGATTGATTCAGATGCAACCCCAATACTCTACAAATTATCTGACCAAATAGTAATAGAGTAGACCCACTGCCTCCTCTTCCCCTTGCCTCTTTACCTTCATACCTTCCTGGCTTATAGCTATGTTGCCTCATTGAATTTATAGCTAGGGATATGCTGGAGAAAGCTAAGACCAGCTTTTAGGGACCAGTTATTAAGTTTTCAGCTGTGATAATTTACACTTTGGTAATCAACAAACAATCCAAATCAAGGCTTGATTTGTTGTACTATTTACTGACTAAACTTAAAAGTTATGGACAATATGGAAATAATGAAGATTCAAACCAAAAGGGTGTGATGCATATCTTTTTTCCCCTTGAGAGCTGATTGTGAAGCATTTTTCAGTGCACCACTGCTTATGATCAATTAAAAATCTAAAACTTTTGTAAAGGAAGTGGAGTCTCACATTTCTTACATCCTGATTGTTCTTGTCTATTCATTTAACTTCCAGAATAGATATGGTAGGGTTAGGATTGAATGGATGGATCTAGGATTCTCTTAATGTATTTAAAAAACTACTTCATGACCTAGTATAGACACTAAATGAAAGATATTGGGAAAGGAAAATGTGATTATATGTGAAAATCATTACACATGATCACTGTTTTTTTTTTAATTACTTCCAAAACTGTAGTTTTTTTGAGATTGGAAACTTTCGTTGCTTTAAATCTTAGTTACCCAATGCATCAGATGATCCTAGCCATCCCTGAATACTTCCGATTCATGATTTTATCAGCATATTTATTCTGCTGGCCAGTGCAGATTGTAATTACCCTAAACCTTAATAGATAGTCTTTGAAATGCTATGGTCAAAAAATACACCTCTCTGCAGTCAACCAAATGATGAGTTTCTGAAAAAGTTAACCAGAGAGGTACTCAAAGATTATCTGTGAATTTTAACTCAAAACCTTTCTACTTCGATAGAAATCATTAATCCCCACATCTTGCTGCTAGAGTCTTTAGGAACTCAAGGTCACCCAATCCCCATTATAAGGACTTGGAATAAATCCTATATGGAGATCTCCTAGTCATATATTGATTCAATTTTCCCTATGATCTGACTCTAGCAATCACATGGAACACTAAAAAGAGTTGGGGGTATATTTAAGCCAAACTATCATAGGTCACGAGAGAGGACCTTCAGGGTCCTGGCATCCTGGCATACAGAGCCAGCTACAGTGTAGTTAACATTTGTTTTGCCCATTCAGTGAAACTTTCTGAGGGTTGGGGAGAGGGCTGTTCTCAACTACATTGTCTCTTTCCTGGATCCCCTGGCAGTGCTCTTTTAGTTGGGCAGACACTTGATTAATGCTTTGGCTGCAATGTGACAATCCCATTCTTTACCTTCATCCATCATCCTTGGGGCATTTCCTATGAGTTTTAAGTCTCAAGCAACTATCACCTCACCAATAAGGTATCACCATTCGTCCATCATCTTTTTAAACAAGTTATTCAAGTATAAGAATGTTATCTACCATGGGGATAAAGGAAAATTTTGTGCCTCTGTTCTTGTCTTGTCTTTTCTAGAGATGTCTTAAAAGGGAATTGAACTTACAACTAACCACAAGACTATTTAAAAAATGATCCCAATACATCTCTGTACAACGACTCTGAGGTTTTACTCCTTTTTTTTTGCCTTTTGGAGGGCAATTGGGGTTAAGTAACTTGCCCAAGGTTACATGGCTAGGTTTGTTTGTTTGTTTGTTTGTATGCATTAAGTGTCTGAGGCCAGATCCGAACTCAGGTCCTTCTGACTCCAGGGCTGGCACTCTACTCACTGTGCCACCTAGCCGCCCCGGTTTTACTCCTTCTTAGTGGAGTTTCTGGAACTCTGAATTATTTCAGCTTCCTCTTATAGCTCACCTTGGGGGATGATCACCCCATGGTTTGGAGCAGGAAAAATTCTTCACCCCATCATCTCATTTCTTCTCACATGCTCTTTCTTCTTTTCAGTTTCTGTGTATAGTATTGCCATCCAGGTTTAGAGAAGCCCTATCTCAGAACATGGGAATATGACAAACGAGATAATTTTGCCTCAAATTCTTAAGAAGCTGAATTTCACCTGCATCCTTGCTGCTGCTAAAACTCACCTTTCCTCTCACCATGATCCTTAGTAATTTTCACTCCCATCTGGTCAGGATAAACTATGGACACAGGCATGACATTTTTGTCTGTTATATATTACTAAAGAATAGATGAGTAAGGTAAGTAGAAGAAATAATGTCATTAGAGAAATATAATCAGAAGAGCAACCAAGCTCATTTTGTGTCCTGTATAAGGAAAGACTGATAGATGGCTTACATACCTCATTGACATTTATGTACTATAAAGAGATCAAGAGGAAAGCTATGGGTCCACTGGGTAGATAAATCTGTGGAAGTTTTATGGGCTAACATGGACAAGAAGAGCAGAAAATGACAAGGCATGGATGCAATGTAATCTTGCCATTGGTTGGAATGTGCACATCTTATCGGTATGAAGCATAGGCTTGTTAAACTAATCAGAAATCTTACAATTAGTGAAATAATCAAAGGAATTGGAAGCTACAAAGATGGGAATTTGAGCAACATTTTCAAGGCAGTAATACAGGGTAGAAAAATTTCTTTGCCTATGGATTATGGTCATAGCAACCTTCTTAAAACCACGCACCATAAATCTGAGAACCATTTTGTAGAAATATCTCTCTAATTCCTTATAAATGTATTTATTTCCCTATTATTTATTTATGTGTCTATCTAATTAAAAGATATTATTTGTCATGACAGATGGCTCAGTGCTTCTATAAACTTTTTATGTTTCTAGGCAATCAGCCCAGTACTGGCCAGAGAGAAAGTATTCAATAAATTCTCATTGATTAATCAATTAATTAATTAACTACATTTCCCTGAACGGCTAAGGTCTGTTGCCCTGTGTCAGTCCATGGGACTTTGGCCAAAATCAGCATCATTATTTGAAATTTACTGGGAAAAATTTCTACATGAATATGGATATCCTAAATTATTTTTGTATGATTTTGTTGATATAGACACATCCTCTGGTACTGTGGGAGGAAGCATTTATTTTTCTCTAACCTTGTATTATTCCAATCCACATGTTCCCATAATTCCTTTGTAGAGAAACGATTTAAGTGCTAAAAGGTTACTTTTTGCCTTTTAACTTTCCACACACACTATTTTGACCTGTAAAGAAATAGGCCATTTGTAACCATAGATGTTAAAATATTTTTTGCTTAGCTAAACATTTGTTAAATTACCATTATAGGGAAGTCACCCTGGGAAACTTGGGAATAAAAGCACATTAGATCTATTTAAATATATAATAGGCAGGCTGGTAGAGTAGGGAAAAAATGCTGTTGCTTTCTTTAGTCACTTTTCAGTTTTGTCCAACTCTCCATGACCCCATTTAGTGTTTTCTTTGGCAAAGACACTGGGGTGGTTTGCATTTTGTTCTTCAGCTCATTTTACAGATGATAAAACTGAGGCAAAGAAAGGTAAAGTGACTTGCCCAGGGTCACATGGCTTACTAAGTGTCTGAAGTCAAATTTGAACTTGGTTTTTCCTGACCTCAAACTAATCAATAGTGATTTGGAACATTTTTCCATATGAGTATAGATAACTTTGAATACTTCATCTGAAAACTTCTTATTTATATCATTTGACCATTTGTCAATTGAGAAATCTCTCTCTTTTTTTTTAGAAATTTGACTCAGTTTTCCATATATTTGAGAAATGAGACCTTTTCCAGAGAAATTTACTTCATTTTTTCCCACAGTTATGATTACTATCTGCACATTTACTTCCATCCTATTTTCCTCACTCTTCATTCTTCTCTCTTTCCTTTTAAGTTGTCCATCCTCAAAAGTGTTTTGTTCCTGACTACCACATTCCTCAAACTGCCCTCCTTTCTATCATGACCCCATTTCTCTCATCCTATAGTATATGATAATTTTATGCACAAATTAGTATGTATGCCATTCCCTCTTTAAGCCAATTCCAATTAGACTAAGGTTCACATATTCCCTCCTACCTCCCCATTTTTCCTTCCTTTGAAATAGTTTTTTCATGCATCTTTTCTAATTTACCTTATTCTACCTCTCCCTTTCTCCTTATCCCAGTACCTTCCTCTTTCTTACCATTTAATTTTGTGTTTTAAGATAATCACCATATTATTATATTCAATTCACACCCAAGCCCTCTGCTTATGTATAATCCTTCTAAGTGCCTTAATAATGAGAAAGTTCTTAGGAATTATGCTCATCTTCCCATGTAGGAATGTAAACAGTCTAACCTTATTGAATCCCTTATTATTTCTCATTCCTGTTTACTTTTTCATAATTCTCTTGAGTCTTATATTTGAAATTTAAAATTTTGATTTAGCTTTCTTCTTTTCATCAGGAATACTTGAAAGTCTTTTATTTCATTCAATGGCCCTTTCCTTCCTGAAGTATTATAGTCAATTTTTCTGGATTGTTAATTCTTGGTTGTAATCTTAGCTTTTCTGACCCCAAAAATATTATATATCAAGCCCTCTGATTTTTAATGTAGAAGCTGATGAATCTTGTGTGATCCTGACAGTGACTCCATGATATTTGTAACTTTCCTTCTAGATGCTTACATCTCTTTGACTTTGTCATGGGAGCTCTGCAGTTTCATTTTGAGATTTCTTTCAGGAGGTGATCAGTGAATTCTTTCAATGGTTCTAGAATATTAGGGCATTTTTTGGTGATAATTTCTCAAAAGGTGATTTTTTTTATCATGGATTTCAAGTAGTACAATAATTTAAAATTTAACTCTCTTCAGTCTATTTTTAGGACATTTGTTTTTCTAAACATGTTTAACATTATTCTTTTCTTTTATATTCTTTTGATTTTGTTTTATTATTTCTTGATGTCTCATGGAGCCCTTAGCTTCTAATGGCCCAATTCTAATTTTTGAGGATTTTTTTTTCTTCATTGAACTGTTGTATATTCTTTTCCAATTCTACTGGACAATTCTACTTTAAGGAGTTCTTTTCTTCAGTGAGTACTTTAATGCTTTTTTTTTTTTTACATTTGAGGAATTATGCTTTTTAAATTCTTCTCTTCATGGGATTTTGTACCTCTTTTACCCCTTGGCCTATTCCATTGTTAAGGTGTTATTTTCTCGTTCCTCTTTACCAAGCTATGTCTTCTCATAATGTTTTTTTTTCTTTTTTTGCACCATTCTCATTTCCTTTCTCAATTTTTCCTCTACTTCTCTTATTTGATTTTTAAAATTCTTTTTTGAGTTCTTCCATGGCCTGAAACCAATTCATAGTCTGCTCTGAGGCTTTGGATATTTCAGTGTTACTTTTTTTTTTAATATTCTTCTGAGTTTATATTTTAGTCTTCCCTGTCACCATTGTAACTTTCTATGTGAAGGAGCTTTTTCCATTGTTTGTTCATTTTTAAGCCTATTTCTTGACTTTTAACACCATGATAAAATAGGGATCAAATTCTGGGTTAGAAGGGACACTTTCTCAAGGTTCAGATTTCTGTGCTGCTATTTTCAGAGCTAAGTTGGAGGACTTGTAAGTTTTCTGTTATTACAGGGTGGCATGATCTAAAGAGAGATGTGTCTACCACTCTTCTAGTCTGTCCTCTCATCTGTGAGTAACCAAAAACACTCTTTTCATCCTTGGAATTGTGAGTAGGGTTCCCACTCCCTATGGCTGCAAATTCTAGTTTTCAAGTGCCCCTCCTCTCCCTGTGACTGAGACCCAAAATTATAACAAAAATCCAAGTATGGGCGATGCAACAAAGTCCTGTCCCCAATATCAGCAATATATTCCTATAATTTTCTCCTGATCAGTCATCTAACCCCCTTACCTTCTATGGCCTGAGAGGTTCAGAAAACACTGCTGCCACTGACTCAGTCACTTCTAAGGCCTGCTGCTTATTTGCTTGGGCGTGGCTTGTGCTAGAGAAGCCTGCACTAGAGTGTGTTTCATTCTTTCCCTGCTGTGACAAACATCTCCAGCCAACAGTCTAAGTTGTTTGGATTGAATAATTGTTTCACCCTATTCATTTGTGGCTCTGCCACTCCATAATTTGTTTTCAGGTATTATTTAAAGTTGTTTGGAGGGGGATTTGGGAGATCCTAACTCCTGAGTCCTCTTCTGCTGTTAGAACTCTTTTCATGCACTACTTCTTAATTGGCTGCCAGCTTCCTAGTGCATGCCCTCATTCCTACTTGCCTCACCATTGGCTGAGTTCAAGTTCTAAAGAACTTTTATTTGGTGGAATTTGGATTCCATTAAAAGGCTGCATTTGAGGACCTACAGAGCTACACGTGCCCTTGAGGAAGCAGGTTCCCCAGTCCTTCACTGGCAAATTTTTGTAACCCACACCATCTCTGAAGTAACCCCTGCCAAACATCCCCAAAAAGTGGTTGTCTAGCATTTCCTTGAATACCAAGTGTGCTAAACTCTTGAAGCAGTCATTTTCACATGGGCTATTTGTTAGAAGAATTCCTCAGCTTTGGTCTTAATCAGCCTCTGCTACTTTCACCTATGATCGAACCTGTCCTCTGAAACCAAGTCTGTCTAGTGCCTCTGATGTAAGAGATGCTCAAATATTCTTGTTGGGTCTGCAGTGTAGGGCGTTCTTGTCCCCATATAGGTTAGAACAGATGCCTCCTGAGATCCCTTCCAGTTCAGATTCTGGGATGGATGGTGTGAAATTATCTGAGAAGAGCAACACATAGTCTCTTACCCAGAATTAATATAATGTATTAATACTATATAGTATTATATGATATGTAATAATACAAAAATAATATAACATAAAAAACTAATTGACTCTGTTCTTTTATCATATGTACCTGTTTCAAGTTCCTTCACCATCCTCATCACCTCCCATCCCCCCACAAAGCTTTTTCTCATAAACTGTGATCTAGACATGTTTATGCAATCATGTGCTACTTATTTCTTGAATACAATTGTCTAAATACAGGACTTTACCTTTACAGGAGTAATCAAACATAAAGGTAGAAGAATTAAGACAAGAGAAGACAGTTAACTGAGAAAAATTAGGAAGAAACATAGAAAGGATAAAGGGGCATAGGTTGAAATAAAACTAAGGTAGATTTTAAAATAATATTCAAACAAACTTTAATCTCCTAAAGGATCCTTTTCATGGAGGAATGTAACACCAATGCAATATTCACAGCACCCACGGAAGCTATGAATATGCTGGTGTAGTTGTGAATCACAAAATGTCACAGGCTCTCTACATGGAAGACAGAATCAAAGCATTTATTCAAATACCAAAAAGCCAAATCCCCAAACCAGAAAACCAAATTCATTACAGTAACCATGAAGTTGGTACACATAACCAAAGCAGCAAACACCAGCATTCTCAAGCCTCCCCAAACCTTCCCTCCATCAGGCCTTCAAAACAAAACAGATTCCCTTAAGCAAAAAAATAACCTTCTCTCACTCATGGTAGTTCCTCAGACTCCATGCTGCTTGCTCCCAGCAGTTCTTGGCTGGCTCTCAGCATGTGCTCAGCGTTTTATCCTGGTCATTAGCTCCTCCCTGTCCCACCCATTCCTGCTGTATAAACAAGTTCCTGCCACTGTGGCATTCAAAAGTTTTGTTTCTTACTAAAGACTTGATATAATCAAGGGAAAGGCTCAACTTGAAATAAGGTGCTAATTACTTGTTTCTTTGCCATTACAAGGGTCAGGGAAGACCTTGAAATCCCCATTACCATGATTGGAGTTAGCTGGAATAGCAGCAATATAGAGGGCAAATCAGTGGCCCCAGCCACTAGAAATGGGATCAAGTCCAAGTTCTGCATCATATTCTTTTTTTTTTTTATTTTTTGCTTTTTTTGGAAGGCAACTGGTGTTAAGTGACTTGCCCAAAGTCACATGGCTGGTTTGTGTGTGTGTGTGTGTGTGTGTGTGTGTGTGTGTGTGTGTTAAGTGTCTGAGGTCAGATTTGAACTCAGGACCTCCTGACTCCAGGGACGGGGCTCTATTCACTTCTGCATTATCTTCTTGGTGTAATCATAGGCATTTCCTTTGGCCTCTCAGTTGCCTCCAACTTCCCATCTGGCAAATGGTGGTGAAAATATTTGTACTAACTCAATGCCTCATGGGGATGCTGCCAGGATCAAATGAAGTAATGCATGCGAGCCTCTCAAAGCATTCTGCCAATGGAATTATTTTGTATTGTGACTTTAGAAAACACATACTAGCATGGAATTGAATCCTGTAGGAGCAGCAGTGTATAGGCATCAGTCAAGCCCAAGATAATCATTTAGACATTTTTGGTATCCCTGAAGGGTTAGTGGAGGTCACTACAATTCACTGACTCATCTAATCCAATTATCTAGATATTAATGCTAGTGATGATAATGCAGAGTATGGTGGAAGTGGGCATGGGGCAATGGTGATGGTCAGAATGGCAATCTTAAATGTCAGTCATTCAATAAGCATTTATTAAACTCATAATATGATTCAGGCACTGTACTAGATCTGGGAATACAAAGAAAGTCCAAGGTAATCCCTGTGCTTGAGGAGCTCTAGTGGGGGAGATAACACCCAAACAGCTATGTCAAAACAAAAATATATTCACAGAGTAACCTGTAAATAAACAACAGAAAGCAAGCATGAACATTCAGGGGTATTGTGAAAGGCTTCTTGAAGAGGGTGGGGTATTAACTGGCACTTGAAAGAAGCCAGGGAATTCATGGGGCAGAGATGTGGAAGAGAATATTCCAGGTATGGTTGAACAACCAGAAAAAATTATCCTAGAGAAAAGACGGAGTGTCTTGTTCACAGAGCAGAAAGGAGGCCAGTGTCATAAGTTCAAAGGGCATGTGAAGGGGTATAGAAATACTAGAAATCTGTGGTAGTGTAGGTCATGAATACCAGAGGATTTTGTACTTGATCCTGGAAGTGATAGGAAGCCATCAAAGTCCGAGTGTGTGTGTGTGTGTGTGTGTGTGTGTGTGTGTGTCTGTGTGTGTCTGTGTGTGTGTCTGTGTGTCTGTGTGTATGTCATATGTGTGACATGAATGGACCTGAAAGTCAGGAAAATCACTTTCCCTACTGAATGGACAATGGAGTGAAGAAGGGAGACTGGAAGTAGGCAGCTCCCCTAGAAGACTCTAGCATGAGGCCTGGTGATGAGTGATTCAGAGGAAACAAAGGGTGGGGGATTCATTTATGAGATCTTGCAAAAGTGAAACTGACAAGCCTTGGCACCATTTTATATATGGGGGTGAGATAATGTGATGGGGACATGATAGCACTTAGATACATGTGCTTTCCTCCTCTGGCCTTACAATTTCATTAGTATAGGCTCTCACTAGGAAACTCCAGGAATGCAGTTGGCAATGCCTACATAAAGCACATTCTTAGAGCATTCCCTGAGGGCATTGAGGAATTAAATGGCTTGCCAAGGTCACAAGAGGTCTATGAAAGAAGTGATTCTCTATGAGCTAAATTTGTTCCTTCAGACAAAAATCAATATTCTAGATTTTCAAGATTTCCAAGACAGACAATGCAGCTTGATAATCAAATCTGTGCTAAAGTGAGGACAACCAGTCTGAGGAGCAGATGACCTTGGTTCCCCTCCCAACTCTGCTGCTAGCTCACCTTGTGCTCTTTGAAGAGTCACCAGTTCTCCCTGGCTTTCAGTTTCCCCATTCAAAAAATCTTGGACTGGAAGGTTCTCTTAGTATGATGTTTAGTTAAAAAATGTGGAGGTTTGATCATTCCTATTCTTTGCATCCCAATACCAGTCCTGTGTGTCCCATAGACCAAACGACTTAAACTCCTCTATAAGAAGAGGATGAGAACACCCAGGGAGTGATGCAATAATGAATTATGGGGAAGTCATTTAGATTTGCAAAGTGTTATATGAATGGGTAAGGGTAGAGCTCATTTGGGAAAAAAAAAGTTTGGGTGCTTAATTTGTCCTAAACGTTCAAAATTCTTTAACTTTTAGGTTTTTGCCTGCTAGATAAATATCAGGAGGAGAAATCTCCCTGCATCCCACTGGTCTTTCAGGATGTATGGCCAGGTAGGAAGGAAGCAATCTTGCAAGTGAGGCTGTTTGTGGAATTTACTTGGTCTAATTATATTGATTTTTAGTGGTTTGGAGAAGCAGCTGACCTTTGAGAGATTTATTCTAACTGAATCTTTAGAAGGGTTGTTCCATTGAGCTATGTTTGAATCAATACCAAAATCCATCTCAGCTCTTTTTCTCCTCTTTTCTTTTAGTTGTTTCTAAAAGTGAGGACACTGGGGAGTATGATCAGTTGGGAAGGATGCTCCTATGCATATCTTGTTCTGAAATTTTAAGTAGTTCTTTTCCTGGAGAAAGCCTCAGGCTTCCATGAGTTCTGTCAATCACTTTTGTTTTATGGTCCTTCAGAGAGGGGGATGTAGCAGTTCCTAGATACTTCATTTTCATTTGGTTAGGTCAACCTTCAAGTTGAGAGGCAGATTGTGGCTGGCAGAGAAGGCAGGCCGCCACAAAGCCCTGAGAGATGGGAGATTGCCTCTTGCTCAGATGGCTGATGCAGTTTTCTTTTCTTCTTCTTCACAGATGCCTAACCAATTGATTCACTGAAAATTCTCAATCAAGTAAAGGTGGAGGGAGAAGGAAACACTTTCAAGTTTTAATATCTCATTGATTAAAAATCAATCAGTGCATAGATTTATATCGATTTCTCAAAGAATTGCTTTGCCAGGTAGACAGGGACCGATGTCTGTCACACAGATGAAACAAAACCATTTTATATAACAAAGATACATATATCTACACAAACTAGCTAGCCAGAACAGAAGGAGAAAGCCATTTATCTCAAGTGTTGAAGAATGATAAAGAATTGGGACTCCTTATTTCTTAAAGCACACAACCTATTTTTGGAGCACGTAATTCTACATCAGTGGGAGATGGCGGCTTTTGGGTGGGGTTAGCTGTGTAGCAGAGCAGCTACCTTACTGAGATCCAATGAAATTCAGTGTCTCTCTCTGCCTCTGTCTCTCTGTCTCTCTCTCCATCATCATCATCAGCTATCATATATATACATATGGATGTGTATATGTATATACATATGCAAATGTATACATATACAAATGAATATATGTACATTTACATAATGCTTTAAGGTCTATAAAATGGTTTATAAATATTATCTCATTTAACCTTTCAACAACCCTGAGAGCTAGGTGATAACATCTTCATTTTTCCATATGAAGAAACTGAGGCAGTCAGAAGTTAACTGACTTGCCCAAGGTCACACAGGCAGTAAGCATGGGAAGAGGCCCATTCTCTGTTTCTGCTGCTTGTTTTTTATGTCATCTATGTCTATACATGTGAATGTTTGTACAAATGCTAATATACAGGGAAGAGAAGGGAAGGGAGTAAGTGTTTCCATAGTGCCCACTATGTGCCAGGCTCTGTGCTGAGAACTTTCCAAATAGGGATTGAATAACTTGTCCACAGTCTGCTAGCTGGAAAGCATCTGCATCTAGATTAGAATTCTGATCTTCCTGACTTCAAGCCTAGGACTTTATATTCTGTGCAACCTGACTACATATTAGGATACATTGCTATGCTCATATTCAGGTGCATCAGAATATGTGATATGTGGTGGTGCATATGCCCAGATCACAAATATATGCATGCACATGCCAACATATGTATGGGCAACATGTTTTGTTTGTATGTGAATACACATGACTTTAGAAAATCAAAACCAAATATAATTTACAGCAGCCCCCCCCCCAACAGAATCTCTGATACAAACACTTCCCCCAAATTCTGTCCCCGACAGAAAGGCTTGTGTAGTCAGGCCTCTGCTTACCACCTTCCACCTCTCTATCCATGAACTTGGGAGATGTTGCATTGGCTTTTTTGAAAGTGGTTACAGGGCCAGTGGGTAAGTTTGGGGCGGGTTGGGGTAGAATGACTGGTAGACAAGTAAAACCTACCATTGGGGGCATATTTCTTTTTTTTTTAAACAAATGCTTTATTAACTTCTGTTTTAAATCATTCATTTCCACCAGATTTTGAGTTACAATCATTTTCCCACCGTTATTCCCCTACCCAACCTCCCAGAATAGCAGTCCCGCAAGATATCGCTTCCTCCAATCTGCTCTCTCCCATATCTTCTCCCATACCCCCTTCAACTTTTCCATTAGAGGAGGGTGAATCTTTGTGTCCCAATGCCTGCACATCTTATCTCCCAATTATAAGCAAAAGAGTATTAATAATAGTATTTACATATATTTGAAACATTTAATTTTAAGACCTCGAATTTCAGATCCATTTCCTTCCTCCCTTGTCACCCATTCCCTCTTGGGAGATAAGTAATTCAGTATATGTTGTACATGTCTAGCTAAGCAAAACATTATCATAGTAGATATATTGTACAAGGCTGCTTATAATTCCCTCCCACTCATCCCACCCCCCACCTGGTCCATTCCCTACATGATCCTGTCCCTCTTCTATAGTGGGTACTTCCAACCTCCCCTCCCCCCAAGGATGCCCTCCCATCCATCATCCCTCCTCTCATCCCCCTTCCCCCTATCCTGCTGCAGGTTGAGATATCCCATTTAGTATGTATGTCATTCTCTCCCTGAACCAAATTCAATGAGAATGTGGATTTGCCTTTTTTTTCCCTTCCTATTCTCCCCCTCCCTTGCAACCACTTCCCCTTGCTTCTTCTACATGAGATAGTTTACCCTACCCTGTCTTTCCCCATCTCCTCTTGCCACTTTCCTCTCTCACCTCATAATTTCATCCCTTGAGTATTCTCCCTTCCCAACAAATTCAACCTATGCCCTCTATCCATATACACACACATTCACATATGTATTCATATGATCACACACCCTTCTTCCATTATTTCATAGTTAGAAAGATATCATCACTCACAGTTATTGCTTTTCCATATAGGAATGTAAATAGTTCAACTTTGATAAGTTCTTTTTGATTTCCTTTCCCCGGTTACCTTCTCAGGCATCCCCTGCTTCTTGTGTCTGGATGTCAAATTTTCTATTCAATTCTGGTTTTTTTCCTCAAGAATGCTTGAAAGTCCTCTATTCCACTGAATGACCATGTTTTCCCCTGAAACAAAATACTCAGTTTTGATGGGTAGGTGACCCTTGGGTTCATTCTCAGTTCTTTTGCCCTCTGGAATATCATATTCCATGCCCTTTGATCCCTCAGTGTAGAAGCTGCCAGGTCCTGGACTATTCTGATTGTGTTTCCACAATATTGAAATTGTTTCTTCCTGGCTGCTTGGAGTATTTTCTCCTTGATCTGGGGATTCTGGAACCTGGCTATAATATTCCTGGGAGTTTTCTTTTTGGGATCTTTTTCAGGAGGTGATCTGTGGATTCTTTCAACCTCTATTTTGCCCTCTGGATCTAAAACATCAGGGCAATTTTCCTTGAGAATTTCTTGAAGGGTGATTTCTAGGTTCTTTCTTTGATCATGGCTTTCAGGTAGTCCAATAATTTTTAAATTGTCTCTCCTGGATCTATTTTCCAGGTCAGTGGTTTTTCCCATGAGATATTTCACATTGCCTTCTAATCTTTCATTTCTTTGGATCTGCTTAACAGCATCTTGATTTCTCATAAAGTCATTAGCTTCCATTTGCTCCAGTCTAACTCTGAAGGAATGAATCTCCTCAGTGAACTTTTGAGATTCTTTTTCCATCTGGCAAATTCGACTTTTTAAGGCATTCTTCTCCTCATTGCCCTTTTGGGCCTCCTTTGCCATTTGAGTTAGTCTATTTTTTAAGGTGTTGTTTTCCTCAGTCAGGCTGTTGACCCTCATTTCATACTTTTCCTGCATCCTTCTCATTTCTCTTTCCAATTTTTCCTCCACTTCTCTTATTTGATTTTTAAAGTCCTTCTTAAGGTCCTCTATGGCCTGCAACCCGCTCATGTTTTCCCCTGGGGCTTTTGGAGCAGGACTTCTGACCTCACAGTCCTTTTCCCGCTCTATGCCCCCAAAATAGGAGTCTAGGGTTGCATTTTTCTGTTTCCTTTGCCTTGGCATGTTGCCACTTAATTGCTTGACTTTTGGGCTTGTTGCCACACTATGGCTTTAAGGCCAGATAGAGGAATTTTCGTCCCGAACGTGTAGGGGGCAACTTCCGTTTCTGGCAAGCTGTAAACCCACCCACAACTTCCACCCTAGATCACAATCCAGATCCAGGGAGGTTAAAGCAAGAGCAATTACCCCCCAAGACTGATCACTGGATCTCCCTACAATTAATTGCAGGCCAGGAGCTGGAGCTGCCTCTGAAAACTACAAAATGGCTTTTGTCCTCACCGACTTCTAGCCCCCAGGGGAGGGAGCCGACACATTCCCCCAAATACAGGTCCCAAAGTCCACAGGACACTAACCTCTTACTTTGTCCTAGGCATGTCTATGTTGATAATTCTGGAGTCGCCACGACTGCTGGTGTTCTGGGTTTCCTCCAGCCAGCTGCTGGCCCTGCCACCCTGGGGCTAAAACCTCGGCTCACGGGCACCTGGGCTCTGCTCCGCTCTGCTTCCTGTGATCTGTGAGTTGTGTGCTGCCAGCTCCCAGACCGCTGTGCTGGTCCTTCCTGCAGGGCTGTTGGGCTGTCCCCAGTGGGAGGTTAGCTTCTCTGTGTCGTTCTGTGGGAGCTGGGGCTCCAGAAGTTGTTCAGAGTTCCCTTTTACATAGTTTGGGGGGAATCTGGGGGCAGAGTGGCTTGGATGAGCTGTTTCTATTCCTCCATCTTGGTTCCACCCACCTGTGGGCCTATTTCTGGTCAGGAACTCAGAGGTAAATACTTGAAGAGTTCGGTTAGTCTTTTATTTTTATTTTTTTTACAGAAAAGAAAATTGAAGCTGACACATTTTCATCTACTTGCTTTTATGCAATTGGTGAATTGTAGATTTCTCACATCTACAGGAATCTCCATAGGATCATCTATCTAAGCCAAGAAGGGAGCTTAGTACCTGTCTAATGTAACCCTCTACTCTTTAATGAGGAGGAAAATGAGACCTAGAAAAGTTCCCTGCTTTGCCCAAGGTAACTAGAAAATGAAGAATGGGTATATCTTTGTAGAAATCAAGAGAATCTCTACTCCTTGTCAAAAGAGGCCAGCATGAGAAATCACTAGAGGAAATGGAAATCTACAAGCCCAGAGAGTTCCAGTACACAGAGAGCATTGGATTTAAGTTCAGAGAAACCCCAGGCAGTTTATTTACACAGCTGTGTGAACCATGCCAGTATATGCCATTTTCTGCGACTTCCCTTTCCTCAACTGTAATGAGACAGAAACAGAGAGAAAACAGAAATAAAGAGAGAGAGACACAGAGACACAGAGACACAGACAAAGAAAGGAAAGATTCTGCATTATCTAATTCATAGAGTTATTATGAAGAAAAATGGACAGTTCTTGTCACATGGCAGGTAGTTCTCTTTATTAAATTATTAACGTAGAAAGATGTCATTGGAACAAATTATTATTCTAATAACCTACTTTGAAGAAAAGATGTAATGTGCATCTTGAATTAAGAAGTCCAAAATTTTATTTTATTTTGCTTCTAATAAAACCAATTTGGTTGTCATTCCAATGGACATATTGGACAGACAAATGTGCATTGATAACTGATAAGACAAATGTCTATTTGTTTGCCAAAAACTCTCAGCCTCCCTTCTCTCTTACTTCCCAAGATGTGTGTGTGTGTGTGTCTGTGTGTCTGTTTGTGTGTGTCTGTGTGTGTGTGGTGGCAATGCTTAAATCAGGCAGGTGTCTAAGGATTGAGACTTGACTTCCATGGATACGCACTTTCCTAGAAATTCTAGGCATAGTAAGT
This sequence comes from Gymnobelideus leadbeateri, assembly GCA_011680675.1. NCBI lineage: Eukaryota > Metazoa > Chordata > Mammalia > Diprotodontia > Petauridae > Gymnobelideus > Gymnobelideus leadbeateri. The sequence goes on along the minus strand of WOXC01005368.1, from coordinate 71,170 downwards.
GAGACATAATGGCTGATTTAGGCTGTGTCAAAAGCAGAGGAATAAAATTGCCAACAGCAGCCCCAGGTTCCTAAAGGGTGTTCTTTCTTGGGATCATTGGGGTGAAGTCTGCCTTGGCAACATAGAGAGATGAATAGAGCTAATGGCTTCCCTAGGGTGGCACAACAGCCATACATTTTAAGGTGTTAGCAAGAGAAAAAGGAAGAAGAAAATTACCTTATCCCTTTGCATCCTGTCTGACCAGTTGCCCAGGCTTGAACAGAAGAAAACCATCTCACCTGTGCCCCATCCTTTGACATCTGTTATCATTTCCTATGAAGTATGAAAATGCAGATCAAGATAATTTCTGCAACTAGGGGTTGCTTTATGCAGGCAACAGACAGACCCTTGAGCTAAATTCTCTGAAATTAGCTTCTTACAGATGAATGGGGCAGATCCTCTTGTCTCTAAGAGCCATGACCAGGACCCACATTGTGGGCAGGATAAGTAGAATTATTCTAGGGAGTAGATGTGAGAACCCTTGAAGTTTCTATCTTTCTTTTATTTATTTTTTAAAATGCTTTATTAACTTCAGGTTTACATCGTTCATTTATGCCAGATTTGGAGTTACAAATTTACTCCCTGTTTTTCCCCTACTCACGTCCCCAAAATAGCAGTCCTGCAGGATATCCCCTTCTCCAATCTGCTCTCGCCTTTATATTCCCCCATACCCCCTTCAACTTTGCCAGGAGGGCATGGTGGATCTCTATGACCCAGTGCCTGTATATCTTATTTCACAATTACATATAAAACAGTATTAATAATAGTGTATATACATATATATGTGTGTGTGTGTGTGTGTGTGTGTGTGTATTAAACATTTGGTTTTCATTCCCTTCTTACATTGTCACCCACCCTTACTGGGAAGATAAGCAATTCAACATAGGTTGTACACGTGTAACTAATGCAAAACATTGCATAGTAGATATATTGTAAAAAGATTTCTCTCCCTCTTATCCCACCTTCCACTTCTTCTATCCTCTACTTTGTTCCTGTCCCTTTTCAAAATTGGGTGCTTCCAACTTCCCTCCCCCGAAGTCTGCCTTCCTTTCCATCATCCCCACTCTCATCCTTTCCCCCCCTACTCTCCTGTGGGCTGAGATAGCCTATTTAGTGTGTATGTCATTCCCTCCCTGAGCCAAATTCAATGAGAAGAAGGTTGGGCCATTCCCTTTTCCCTTCCTGTTCTTCCCATCCATTATAAAGATTTCCCCTTGTCTCTCATATATGAAATACTTTACCCTATTTTGTCTCTCCCCATTTCCGCTCAATATATTCCTCTCTCACTTCTTAATTTCACCTTTTAACTATATATATTTCTATACTCTTCAACTATTTTCATAGTGAGAAAAGTTTAATCAGTAACAATTATTGTTTTTCCCTGTAGGAATGTAAATAGCTCAACTTTGATAAGTTCCTTATGATTTCTTTTCCCTGTTTACCTTCACACGCTTCTCTTTCTTCTTGTATCTGAATGTAAAATTTTCTATTCAACTCTGGTTGATTCTTCAAGAATACTTGAAAGTCCTCTATTCCATGGAACGACCTTATTTCCCCCTGAAACATGACACTCAGGTTTGCTGGGTAGGTGATTCTTGGTCTTAATCCCAGCTCCTTTGACCTCCTGAATATCATATTCCAGCCTTTTGATCCTGGCAGCTTCTAAAAATTATTTCTTCCTGGCTGCTTGTAATAGTCTCTCCTTGATTTGGGAATTTCAGAACCTGGCTATAATATTCCTAGGAGTTTTCTTTTTGGGATCTTTATCAGGAGGTAATTGGTGGATTCTTTCAACCTCTATTTTGCCCTCTGGTTACAAAACTTCAGGGCAGTTTTCCTTGGGAATTTTTTGAAAGAATTTCCATCTGGAAAATTAAGCTTTTAAGGCAATATTCTCCTCATTGCCTTTTTGAGCCTCTTTTGCTATTTGAGTTAGTCTATTTTTTTCAGGTATTATTTTCCTCAGTCAGGCTGTTGACTCTCATTTCATAATTTTCTTGCATTGTTCTCATTTCTCTTCCCAATTTTCCTCCACTTCTCTTATCTGCTTCTTAAGGTCCTCTATGGCTTGTAACCAGCTCATATTTTCTTTGGAAGCTTTTGGTGCAGGAGTTCTGACTTCACTGTCTTCCTCATTGGAATTAATTGATCCTTTTTGTCCCCAAAATAGTAGTCTAATGTTGGATTCTTAGGTTTGTTTTGCTTCTTTTGCCTGGTCATGTTGCCACTCAAATACTTGACTTTTTGGGCATTTTGCCACAGTAGAACTCTGCCACCACACAGGGAAGCTTCCATCCCAAACACCAGGGTTTTCTCAGCTTCTGGAGGTATTATTTGGGTGCTCTCTCTGAAGCCTCCACACACTCTGGTAAGCTGGGCACACACCCCAGGACCTCCACCCTCTTCTGAAATCCAGATTGAAGAAGGTTAAAGCAAGAGCGATTACCCCTTAGACAGGTCACTTGGCTCCCCTACAGTTTGCAAGCAAGGGACTGAAGCTGTCGGCTCCTCAGTGGCTTCTTGCCCTGAGGCTGACTCACTCCCACCTACTGTATCCTAAAGTCCACACTTCACTGACCTCTAATTTTGTCCTTATCATCTATATGTTGATAATTCTGGAAACAGCCATAGTTGCTGATTGTCTGGAATCCCTCCAGCTGGCTGCTAGTCAGGCCACCCTGGGGCTAAAACCTCTGGCTCGAGCTAGGCTGGAGTTGGCTCCCAGAGTGCTGTGCTGGCCACTCTCTGCCAGCCTGCTGGGCTGTCCTGAGTAGGAGGTTAGCTTCTTTGTGTCATTTTGTGGGTTCTGTAGCTCCAAAGTTTTTTCAGAGTCACATTTTACATTAATTGGGGAAGGTGGGCCCAGAGCTGTGAGGAAGTCCTGTTTCTACTCCAACATCTTGACTCTGCCCCCATTTTCTACCTTTCTATCTGCTTATCATTCAATCAGACATATTGGATATAGCAGAGTATTTTGATAAATGATGAGACAAATGTCATATTTTTTGTCAAGAATTTTCAGCTTCTCTTCCTCTCCAGTCCTCCTATGCATTTTATTAGGCCAGGTTTCCAGATAAGAAAGGAAGGAAGAGAGGAAAGAAAGAAGGAAGGAAAGAAGGGGCAGAGGAAGGGAGGAAAGAAGGATGGAATTGGGAAAAAATGGAAGAGAAGAGGAGGGAAGGGAATAGGTGGAGGGAGGGAAAAGAAGAGAGTGAAGAGGAGGAAAGGGGAGGAAGGAAAGGGAAGAGGAAAGAATATGGGGAAGAAGAGGGAGAAAGGAGAAGAGTTGGGGGAGCAGGAAAATGAGTTAGTTGGAAAGGAAGGGCAAACTTGGTGTTGCTCTTCTCTTGAATTTCAATGTTCTTTTCCATTTCTTTATACCCTTTCCATTGAATCATTCTATGCTGTTTTTCACCAAAAGGATCTTGTTCCAGATACCTAAATGAAGTTTTCAGTGTTTTGGTTTTAGTTCTTAGAATCCTGTGCACTCTCCAATTTGAGAACAGAAATGAAGAGCAGACACAGGCAATTCAATTTTAAAATATTAATGTGTGTTAATCTACCAAATTCAAGTGAATAAAAAATCTAAAATCCTGCAACATGACAAATCAATCTCTCACCAGTGTCCTAGTTTTAATAACTAGTCTGTCTTGATGCTATCTGAATCCTTCCAGTCCATGTATTCACTTACTGGATATCAAGGTTTTTGAAATGATACTATCAAAAGATCTGGGCATCTTAAGGCTCTTGGAGTGCTACCTTAGGTGTAGACCCTTCCTATTGCAGCATCTAGAACAACAAATGCAATCCAATACCCTTTTTTAAGATCTCTTCATATACATTATATTATGTTATGTTATGTTATATGATGAGTGTAGAAAAACAGAAGGAAAAGCAATCACCACCATAGAGAAACTTTCATAATTAGTAGAGAGAATATCCCTAGTCTCACATTTCCGACTGCCCAAAGGACATCTACATTTCTGAACCCCAGGTTCTTCATCTACAAAATGTGATATACCTCATGCCACAGATGATTTAAAGAAAGAGGGAAAGGACCGATATGTAGGTGTTATATATGCATGTATGCATGTATGTATGTCTGTATCTAACTATAAATGTTTTATTCTTTTTTTGTAGTGGCAAAGATTTGTAACTAAGTGGTTCCTGGGAATGGCTGAACAAACTGGAGTGTATGGATATGATATAATACTGTTATGCCACAAAATGTAATGAAAAGGAAAGTTTCAGACAGACCTGAAAAGATGTTTTTGAATTGATGTAGATTGAAGAGAGCAGAACCAGGAGAAAAATATACACAATAAAAAACAATAGCAACAACAAAAACAATGTAAATAGAAACAAGAAAACTTGGAAAAATTCAAGAACTCTAAGACTTAAGCAGAATGACCAACTGAGATTTCAGAGTACTGATAAGGCATGTGTGTCATGGGCTCGAGATGCAGAAGGAAAAACAGACTCTTGGACAGAGCCAATGCAGGAATGTGTTTCACTTGATTACACATATTTGTTATAAGTGTGTTGCTATTGTTCCCTCTTTTTTTCTTTACCTCCCCAACCCCCCAAGGTGGGAAAGATTAAAAGTAAAAAAAAAAATGGTACTTGGCCAAAAGCTAAGCAAACCAATACGAGTGGGGCATAACAATTGCACTTAATTGGCTAGGTTGCCATGAGCAAGAAATAAGATGAGCATAGTAAGTGTTTTTGAAACCACGATACACTTTAGGTACTAGGTTTTGTTTTTTTTAATTGATTTACTTTCTTTATGCATTGCTATGGTTATGCTTAGTTTTTTGCTCATACATTTTCAATAGATTTCTCTTGGCTCATGAATTCCTTTACCCCATCATTGTTGGTCCATAATGGGCCAGTGCTATTTCATATTGTTCCCCTCATTGTATTCTTCTCTCCAAACAAAATGGACATTTCCAATCTCTAAACAAGCAATCTCATATTTTTTTTTCTACTTCCAGCTATGGTTCATTCACCGTTCTGTGGCTGGAATCTTTTCCTTGTCCTCATGCTGAATCCTTATCCATTCTCCAGAAACCCTTCCATCAGGTCACCTTTACTACCCTCTCCTCCAGTCAGTATGCATATATACAGGCACATACACACACACACATACACAGACATTTATAAATTCACATACATATATACATGAGTGTGCATATATGTATGCACATTTATGTGTATATTCATACATGCAGATATGTGTGTGTATATACATATGTATATATGAATGTATGGGTGTATATATGTGTCTACATGTACATTGTGTAATGTATGTATGGATGTACATACATATATATATATACACATACATATATGTGTATGTATGTGTGTATACCATCTTCCCCTACCCAACTGTATTCATGTGATGCTAGGAGCTATTTCTTATATAATTATGTCTTATAAAATATTGAGCCCCCTCCACACCCAAAACCTTGCTCTTTACATAAATTAAAGTATAAGAGCTCGTCAATCAGAATTGTAGGATGCTACAGTTGGAAAGTAACTCAGCAGCTTCTTTAGTTCAATCAATACTTGAACAAAGAACCCTCTGACTGTCTTCATCTTCTGAATGTAAAGCTATCTGGTATTAGAATTTGGCTTATCTAGACATGGCCATTTGGATTTTGATGATAGTGATGCCTTTTAGATACCAACTCATTTTCCTTCTCCTTGGCCTGGATAATGAAAAAGGCATCATCTTCTAAAAAAACCAAAATTGAACATTGACCCTTTAAGGATTCCTTGAAAACATAGGCATTTATTGGAGAGTTTCATTAGATCACCTATTTAAAACAGGCAAGGAACTTAACAACTGAGTCTAATTTCATCACTAGCCAGTTTTCCATAGTGATAGAGAGCTAGTATCAGAGGTAAAGTCTGATTCTTATACATGCTGGTTGTAGCAATTGAGGCACACTTGAAATAGGAGGTAATATTCTCACTTTTCTCTCCCCTGGTCAGGTCACATGTGGGATCCTATATTCAACCCTGGGCATGATAGCAGAGGAAAGTTTTTGTAAACTGAAGAACACCCAAAGAAAGCTGATCAATTGGGATGGAGGGACTGGAATAAATATGGTTTGATAAACCATATGGTATGGTATGATAAATCTGATTGAGAAAACTGGGACGCTGATAGGAATCTTAAGGTATTCAAAATGTTGTTGGATGTTACTTAGATTACATTTTGTTTGAGCTCCAAGAGCATGCATATTTTAAAAAAATGGATTAAAACTATTGAAATGTAGGCTGTCACGTAAGGAAGGAAAAAAAAAAATTAAAACTGCGCAAAGTGGAATGGTCACCTTTGGAGATAGTAAGCTCTTCCTTAATGGAGGGTTTCAAATAGAGTTTGATGGTTGGTCTTGTTGAGCTACACCTTAGAATAGATGGCCATCAAGGCCTCTTCCTGTTCTGAGATTCTGGGATGCTGTGAAATTATACCTGATCTTCAAGGTCAAGGTACAATGTTGCCTTTCAATTTTGATTCTTCTTGCCCCCATCTCATGACCCAAACCTCACAGTTTGTAGGAATCTATAACATCATCTGATTTAACCTTTGTCTGAATGATAATATCCTCTTTATCTCATTGGACAAGGCCTCATCTATATATCATAGGAGGTAGGAGGAGGGGGACAAACTACTGCCTCAGTCCTCCCATCCCATTTTGCAATAGTGCTAGTCATTTTGCTTCCTTTAGACCGTTTGCCTCTTCTTGATTTCTACTCCTAGTAGCTGTGAGACCATCTTCCAGAGGGCAGGAACTGGTCCTTTTATCTTTGTAATCCCAGCACAAGTCACAACACCTGGCACAGAGCATGTACTTAAAAACTATTCATTAATTGATGGGTTGGCTGACTTCACATATGCTCCTACTTCCAATCTCGGGGGACAAAGGCAGAACAGGTTACTTCCACGTGACATCAATTCAAATGCTTGAAGAAAGGAATCATATCCCCATTGAATCTTATCTTTGCCATATAAACATCAGGTTCCCTCATCTATGTCTCAGATTCTCCCGGCCAGAAGGCCACCTCCTTTGGGTGATCTCCATCTAATATGTATGAATCTTATTGTAATGGACAGAAAAGAATGAATGTGTGCTCTTTATGGTTTTAACCAACATTCGGTAATGCCCTTCACCCATTGCAAACTGATTCTGACATACACTTAAGCATTGCTGATCGTCTTCTAATGTTTCCTATAACAAATTCTCGTGCTGCTATTGAAGTGACATTTTACTGATAAAGATAAGCATGTGCTCATTTTCTTTCCCTACTGTGACCCTTGTTGTTCTTCCTATAGATACAACGTGGTTTCAGAGTAAGTCAACTGGATTTAGACTTAGAAGATTGGGTGTGGGCTCTCTGAGTTCTATGAGTTAGAATCAAAGAATATCATTAATTATTCCCTCCCCCCACCCCAGGTCTTAGACTCCTTCTCTATAGTTTAACAAGGTTGAAGCAAATGGTCTCAAAAGTCCCTTAAAGCCCTAAATCCAAAAAATTCTTTATTCATAAAATTGTACTGAATGAAAAAAAATCCTAGATTTGCTATTGCTTATATCAAAGAAAAAAAGGCCTAAGAGTTCAGAAACATCTATTTATATATGGTCAATGACAAAAACTGAATTTTTGCCTTTCTAACTCCATATTTCTTGCCTTCCCCAAACACAGGTCAGAAAATGTCACACTGAGCATCATGTAAATTTTGTCTAGGTCAATTCTAGGTTTAATTTAATACAAATCTATAATTATATGGGCATATAATATAGAATGCACACATACATACATGTATACATACACATGCACTCATGTGTATATACACATATATGTACGTATGTGTGTACACACATGCACGCACACACACAGGCACACACACACACATATATATATATGATTTTTCTATTTCTGGAAGTACATATAAATTACGGCTAGATATATAAACATATATAGACATATATGTGTAATATATACATATATGTAGACATATATGTATGTGCATATATATCTTTTTATCCATCTCAAGAGAGAAATAGCAACGTATACACAAATAGACACACACACACACAAAGACAGATATCTGTCTGTCTATGTATGTGTCTCTATATCTACACAGAGACAGAAATATACAGACACATATATAGATATCTGTAGAGATAGCTATACATAGAGAGATATCTATGCACACAATAATTCATTCATTACTTGCTCTATTTATGGGTTGGTCACTGTACTTGGGATATAAAAGTCAAACAAGAAAGAAAGAGTAAGAAAGAAAGAAAGAAAGAAAGAAAGAAAGAAAGAAAGAAAGAAAGAAAGAAAGAAAGAAAGAACCTCTGCATTTCAAGAAACGTATTTATATTCAACCTGGAGATATCACATGTTCTCAAACACTTGCAAACTTATCCAAAAAATAAATGAAGGCCTTTTTCTTGTGGAGAGGGCTTTCAGGGTTGTTCAGAAAAGGATTCACAGAGAAAGTGTCATGTGAGCAGAGTTTTGATGGACATAAGGGACTGAGGTTGAGAAAAGAACAGAGCAGAAGGGTCAGAGCTGGGAGATAGAACGTCATGGGTGAGGAAGATATGAAAGGTCAATTTTCCTGGACTGAGGCACACAAAGGAAAGCACCAAAAGCAGGAAGGGAATGATGGGGAGGGAAGGATGGCCCACAATATGAAGGGATTTGAAAGTTTAACTGAAGAGCTAGCAGTTGCTCAGCAGGGCAATGGGTGTACATGAACATTTACTTCTGTTCCCCATTCTCCTCTTCACTGAAGGTAGTCCTTCTCTGTCAGTGCTGACCACAGTCCCTCGGGATTTAGGAAACAATTCTCTCTGGAGCGCTATGGACAAAGGACTCATTACCTAGGGGCCAAATATCTGTTGCCATGGCACTGAGCCTTTCTGATTTTCCTCGGCTCATCCATGGACAGAGGGCATATAGTCTTGTCTCTAGGTCCATACTGGAAGCTTTCTTTCTTGGCTGTTCCTACCTGAGGTTTTCCTCCCTGGGAACAGCCTTTGAGATTCAGACTCACCCTACTACATGGGTAGGCATTGGAGAGGGATGTTAGGAAGTTGTCTACACACAAACACACACACACACACACACACACTACAATATTAGCCTTGACTTTGCAATGATACTCAGGTGGCTCAATTTATATTCTAAATTTCAGGAAAATGCCATAATAATACAACCTATAAGAACCTCCTGAAAATATCATATCATCCCCAACTTTTTATTCTCAGGCTGCCATGCACTGAATCACTAATAACACAAATCAGCCCAGGGTAAATGGGAGTTCATCTCTTCCCAGCAGGAAGCAACATAAGTGTTCTGCTTGATCTTTTCCAGGGGGATTCCATTGCTTTGGCTCTTCAAGAAAAACAAAACAAGACACTCTGATCAAACAGGGGATACTGCAGTGTGAAGGGAGGAGGTTCTAGTGCACTGCATATAGCCTGGCCAGTTTGCTAATGAGGCAGAAGACTCCACTGAGTGCTTCTGTTATGTGGCTTTGCTGGCAGCCCCAACAGATGGCACTAACCGGGCTCCTTCTGAATCATAGGTTTGGAGAACCAGGCTTCGTCAGGCATTATTTCAAAGCAGGGGAGATGAATGGAAAGTGAATCCCTTGAACCAGAAGTATGCTAACCTGGATACTAAGGTGATCTAGTCAGTGATGATTGGCTTTCTGGACATTTCCCAAAGCTAGATCTGGGGCTTGGAGAACACTGAACCACTTGACTCCTTCCCAGTGAGCCAGAGAAAACTTCCCCACACATTACCCTTCAGAGGGTTCTATTCTTAATCACTTGAATGGGAAGGAAAGACATGCTCTATTTGCATGGGCTCACAAAATAATTAAATGATTGAAAGTACATGACAGTGAAAGACTTATATGAAAAATAAAATCCTTCACTAAAATCCTCTCCATATTTGATAGGGGTGTGTAGAAACTCTACCAAGGGATATTAGTCCTGAGAGGTTCCGATGATCCCCAAGGGTTTGTAGAAGAGACCAAGAAATGAATTGTGTGTCTCTGCCCAGGCACTAGTTGCCCAAGAAACCATTCAATCATTTAAGCCCTTCCTATGGACCTGGGACTGTGATTGTTGCTAGGGATACAGAGACAGAAGAGAAAGAAACCCTGTCCTCAAAAAGTTTGTATCATAATGGAGGAGACAAAATGTACACAGATAAGGAAATAAAGACTACATGCAAAATAATCACATAGTGATTGTGGAGGGAGATAGTAATGATGGAGAGGAGAATCAGTAAAGGCCTTCCTGAGAAGGTGGAATTCAACCTTGCTATTTACTATATGGTATTTACTCTTGGAGTGCTTAGAGCTTGGTAAGACACTGAAGGCACCAAAGTCACCCAATGCATCCTGGGCCATTGCCAATTACCTTAACTTTGTCCTGCCATTGTACTTGGATGACTTTGGCAGAGAAATTGAAGCTGACAACTTTGTATTACTCTGCCCATTGAAATGCAATTCGTATGCAAGTGTGATATCATTTGTCCTCTTTGAAAATGAGGGACAAACAACAACAAGTATGTACCTCACTAAAACTCTGTGAGGTCAATAGGGATGGGGGACATAGACTGAACCCATAACTTCCTTGGTGTATTAATCTCCCAGGTGAAGAAACTCCTTTTACCAATTTAGATAAGCACATGGACAATAAATAGGCAATATTCATCCACTTGGTTTTCCTCTGGTGAATTGCTTACCTTTGGAATGAATACAGATCCCACTGAGAATGGCCTGTGGTGTTATGATGCTTAATGTAATCACCAAGTGTCATACACATACGTGTATGCACACACAAATATATCCATGCACAGAAACAACATAAATTGGACAATTTCAATTCATTCCTTTTTTAAATAATAGCATATATATATGTATGTATGTATGTATGTATATATATATATATATATATATATATATATTAAACATATGGTTTTAAAACTTTGAATGCTAGATTCATTCCCTTCCACCCTTGTCACCCGCACTTACTGGGAAGATAAGCAATTCAGTATAGGTTGTAAATGTGTAGCTAATGCAAAATATTACCATAGTTGATATATTGTAAAAGGTGACTCTGAACAAACTTTGGAGATACAGAACCCACAAAATGACACAGAGAAGCTAACCACCCACTGAGCACAGCTGGGCAGCCCTACAAGAAGTGGCCAGCACAGCGCTCTGGGAGCCTACCCCAGCCCAGCTCGAGCCAGAAGTCTTAGCCCCAGGGTGGCCACAGCCAGCCTCTGACTGGAGGAACTTTAGATCACCAGCAGTTGTGGCAGTTTACAGAATTATCAACACATTGATGCTAAGGACAAAGTGAGATATCAGTGCAGTGTGGACTTTGGGATATAGTAGTTGGGAGTGCATCGACTTTTGTCCCCAGGGCAAGAAGCCACTGAGGGGTGCAGCACAGGTACAGCCACATGGCAGCTTCATCACCTGACCTGCAGAGTGTAGGGGGACCAAGTGACCAGTCTGAGGGAGAATTCATGATTACTTTGATCATGGCTTTCAGGTAGTCCAATAATTCTTAAATTATCTCTCCTGGAACTATTTTCCAGGTCAGTGGTTTTTCCCATGAGATATTTCACATTGCCTTCTATTCTTTCATTTGTTTGGATCTGCTTAATAGCATCTTGATTTCTCATAAAGCCACTAGCTTCCATTTGCTGCAATCTAATTCTGAAGGAATGATTCTCCTCAGTGAGCTTTTGAGATTCTTTTCCATCTGGAAAATTCAGCTTTTAAAGGCAATCTTCTCCTCATTGCCTTTTTAAGCCTCTTTTGCCATATGAGTTAGTCTATTTTTTCAGGTGTTATTTTCCTCAGTCAGGCTATTGACTCCAATTTCATAATTTTCTTACATTGTTCTCATTTCTCTTCTCAATCATTTCTCCACTTCTCTTATCTGCTTCTTAAGGTCCTCTATGGCCTCTAACCAGCTCATGTTTTCCTTGGAAGCTTTTCGTGCAGGAGTTCTGACTTCTCTGTCTTCTTCCTGTTCCCTGCTTTGATCCTTTTTGTCCCCAAAATAGGAGTCTAATGTTGGTTTCTTATATTTGTTTTGCTTTCTTTGCCTGGTCATGTTGCTACTCAATTACTTGACTTTTGGGCTTGTTGCCACAGTAGGACTCTGCCACCAGACAGGGCAGCTTCCATCCCAAAAGCTGGGGTTTTCTCAGCTTCTGGAGGTATTATTTGCGTGCCCTCTCTGAAGCCTCCACACACTCTGGCAAGCTGGTCACACACCCCAAGACCTCCACCCTAGACTGCATTCCAGAACGAAGCATGTTATGCAACAACCATTCTCCCTCAGACTGATCACTTGGTCCACCTACACTCTGCAGGTCAGGTGCTGAAGCTGCCATGTGGCTGCACCTGTGCTGCATCCCTCAGTGGCTTCTTGCCCTGGGGACAAAGGTTGATGCACTCCCACCTACTGTATCCCAAAGTACATACTGCACTGATATCTCACTTTGTCCTTAGCATCTGTGTTGATAATTCTGAAAACTGCCACAACTGCTGGTGATCTAAAGTTCCTCCAGTCAGAGGCTGGCTGTGGCCACCCTGGGTCTAAGACTTCTGGCTCGAGCTGGGCTGGGGTAGGCTCCCAGAGCTCTGTGCTGGCCATTTCCTTCAGGGCTGCCCACCTGTGCTCAGTGGGTAGTTAGGTTCTCTGTGTCATTTTGTGGGTTCTGTATCTCTAAAGTTTGTTCAGAGTCACCTTTTACCTGAATTGGAGGAGGTGAGAGCTGGTGCCCTGAGGAAGTCCTGTTTCTACTCCATCATCTTGACTCCAACCCCCCAATTTCAATTTATTTCATCAAACATATTAAGCAATACAACAAGTCAATAAGCATTTGTTCAAGGCACACCTGTTTTGTACAAGGCTAGGCTGGAGGTACAAATTCAAAATCCAAACTGTTCTCAACCTCAAGGAGTTTCCCTTTTTCTGATATTCCACAGAAAATCCTTTTCTTTTGGAATTTTCACTGAACTCCCTTCACATCATGGACAAAGGGCTCTGTTGAAACCCGTAACCCTACCTACAGCTCATTTGATACCACTACTCAGAATTAATGGAAAATCTGTTCTCTGTGATTCTACCTGTCACCAGACCAAGGATGATTTTAACACATGCATGGGTGAAATATATTTGATGGAGAGACTGCAAGGACGCATTTGGATGGACCTGGCCAAAAGGTTTCAGCATGTGTTTCATTGTTATCAACAAATAATATGAATAATGTGACCATCCGACATTTTCTACTTCAGTTAACTGTGACTGAATGTATGGCATGCTTTAGAAAATGGTTTTTTAGAACTAAATGACTGAGAGGCAAACTTATTTCCCTCAGTGCTTATAATGACAGGGAAAGGAGAGGGAGGGTGAGGGGGGTGGGGATTAATGAGTTGAGTTACAGTTTATAAAACTTGAAAACCAAAAATTTAATAAACCCAAAATAAGCATTGAAGATAGCTAAAATAATAAGGAAAATTTATGAAATTGTGAGCAAAAACAAAATTATTAGTCTAATTAACAAAATATTAATCTGCTTAAACAATGATGTCAACAAGCCATCAACATCTGCCCTCTTTAATCATTATTTGTTATGTATAAGAGGAAATCATAAAGAATCTACCACAGACACAAAACATTTCTTAACAAAAATGAATATGGAAACATTAATTATACAAATTAATGACAGAAAGGAAATCAAAATGATTAAGGGGTAAATAAAGATAAGAAAATATTCTACACAATTACATGACAGCAAATCTAAAAAACACTGATGAAAGGCCCAAGTATCTATAAAAATATAACATTCCAAAATTGGGAAGAGTAAAAATAAATAAAATAAATTTAAGCTACACTAGGCCCCATTAGAGAGGAAAAAACTTATTTAAAAAAGCCTTCTGTGAGGACATGTTCAGAATCACTGTACCCAGACAGACATATAATCAACTTGTAGCAAATGTTACTAGTGATTATTCTCAATGTCACGTAGACATTCTTGTGTAAAAATCAACTTTCTCTGTAAAATCCTTATGCTCTTGATCCCCCAAATGGCTGCTTCAATTTCTGTTCCTTAATCTCAACATGGCTCTCTCTCCAAATCTCCTACTTTTCCCTGATTCTTTATGGAATTTTCCACACCGGGCCATTCCAAACTTTCTCTTCTCTTCTCAAGCTCTCACATCTCCCCACCATTATCCATTCAGTAGAATATCCTGTTTTAGATTTTACCAAGAAACATTCCCTGGGATCCCCACTCCCTCCTTTTTCACATCTCAAAATGACTTGATATTATCCCCTGAATATCTCTCCCTTCCTCAAGTGCATTCTCTGAGCTCATGATATGACTTTACTTCACATCTAGGTCAATCAGTCCACATATACCATTGATACCATACCTTTCCATCTCTTTTGGCACATTATCCCCTAAATAATGGTCTCTCAATGGCCTTCAGCCTCTCCTCACTGTCTCTAACAATTGGTGCACTTCCTGTTTTTGGCAGACATGTTTAGTTCTCCCCTATTGTTTCAAAAATGTATACACATATATGCACACATGTACATGTATGTGCATAAGACAGATGCATGTAAATATAAATGTATGTACTGTGTATAGTTTACACATATGTATATGAATATACATATATGTCTACACATGCATATACATATATGTGTATGTATGGAGGAAGAGAGGGAGACAGAGAGAGAGAGAAAGAGAAGGAGGGAGGAAAAGAGGGAAAGAGAGGGACAAAAAGAGAGACAGAGAGACAGAGAGTGTTTACCAGTGGGGATAGAAATAGAAATTTATGCTATTCCCTGCTCTCAGGAAGCTCACGTTCTAAGGGGAGAGATGGCACATCTGAAGTGTTTTAGCTGCCAGTCAGATGGATGATCTCTCTGATACTTGAAGTTGAATGGCAAAATAGATGGTAAATGCATCTTGTTGAATGTCAATTCAACTCTTACAGTCCTATCATCAATTCCTGATGCTGAACCATTGGCTTTAGTGCCAAGAACTTATTTTCCTGAGTCATTGGTAACTGTGAATATAACCATCTGCAGAAGCAATGGTCAGGGTCATCTTCCTAGTATGATGGCTGTGGGCACACAAACAAAAACCTAGCCGTGTGACCTTGGGCAAGTTACTTAACCCCAATAGCCCTCCAAAAAAAAAGGCAGTGGGTGATGAGTGAAGTGGACCCCTTCTCCATCAGGATTTTTCCCTCAATGATAGTAGGAGCTGGGCTAGAAAAAGGTCTGATGGTTCAGGGGATGCTTCTACCCCCAAAGAGCTTGGGCTCAAGGTTCTGTGCTATCTTAATATGTATATATCTTAATGTATTCTCAATTAATATATAATTATTTTATAATAATATACATTATATATACATATGATATATATTATAGTAATATAATGTATTTCTATATTAATTGGCTCGCTTTTGTCTCCCCTCACATACATTTCATCCCTTTCCAACCTGACTTCTAACCTCAATACTTAACTCAATTATTTTAAAAGTTGTTGATGAGGGGGTGGCTAGGTGGTGCAGTGAATAGAGCACCAGCCCTGGAGTCAGGAGGACCTGAGTTCAAATCCAGCCCCAAACATTTAACACTAGTCCTATGACCTTAGACAAGTCACTTAACCCCAATTCCCCCCCCCAAAATAAAAGCAAAAAAAAAAAGTTGTTGAAGCCCTTCTAATTTCTCAGTCTCATGGACTTTTCTCAGGATCCCTATTCCTCAGCCTTACTTCATCTGCCATTGGCCATTCTCTGCTCCTGAATATTCTTTCTTTTCTGGATTCCCTTTTATTGCTTCTCAATCCTCATTTTCCTTGATTTCTCTGCAGCCCTTGCCACTGTTGATCACTTTCTCCTCATTGATGCTCGCTTCTTTCTATGTTTTCAGGACACTGATCTTTCCTGGTTTTCTTCCTCCCTCTCTGACCACTACTCCTCTTTCTCCTTTGCTAGATCCCCCTCCAGATCACACTCTAACTGTAGCTGACCCTCAGAATTCTTTCCTGAGCCCTCTTCTCTTCTCCTTCTCTACTACTTCAATTGGCAAATTCCTCAACTCCAGTGGATTGAAATGCAATGTATGCTGATAACTCTCAAACTTACCATTCTTGTGCCAATCTCTCTGCTGATCTCCATCATCACATCTCCAACTGTCTTTCAGACACCTTCAACTGAATGTCCAGTAGACATCTTAAACAGATTATGTCCAAAACAGAATTCATTATCCCCACAAGCCCTTCCTACCTTCATGGTTTCTGGAGAGGATAACACCAAAGCTAGGAGTCATCCAGGCTTTCTTACTATCTCTCACTCCCCACATCCAAGCTGATGTCAAGGCACTCAATTTAACCTTGGCAGCATCTCTAGAATGCTTTCCCTTCTCTCATCTGACACAGTGTCTACTCTACTACAGGCCCTCATCATCTCGTGTCTTGATTAGCCTGCCGGTGAATCTGCTTGCCTCAAATCTCTTCCCACTACAATTCACTGTCTAATCAGCCACTAAAATAATTTTCCTAAAATGCAAGTCTGATCATGTCACACCCCGCACCTTGCTGCCACAATAGCTTCCAATGATTTTCTACCACCTCCAAGGCCAAATATAATGCTCTGTTTGACATTCAAAGCCCTTCACCACCTGTTCCCCACCTATCTTTCCAGTCTTCTTCCATGTTTCTCTCCCCACATACTCTTCAAGTCAATGGCATTGACCTCCTGGATGTTCCATGAACATAACTTTCCTCCCCTTGGTTCTGGACATTTCTCTCTGCCTCTGGTTGTCTCCCCTTCCTTGAAGGCTCTGCCTCCTCCCCTCTGATAAATGACTGGCTTTCCCTGGCATTCTTTAAGTCCTGTCTAAAATCTTACTTTCTTCAAAAAGTCTTCCCCTGCCATTTTAAATTATAGTGTCTTTCCTCCTTTCACAACTCCATATTTATCCTGTCCAGAGCTTGCTGTTCTATCCCCGTTAGTTTGTGAGCTGCTTGAGGGCACAGACTGGTTTTTTCCTATTTTTGCATCCCCACTGCTTAGCCCCGTATCAGGCGTATCAGGCTTACTACATACATATTGATTAATATATTGATTGATGGCTCTGGTATTATTTGTGTCAAACCCAAAAAAATTACATGGCTACCTCTACATAGTCTATGATTAATGAACATTTCATGCAGAGACAGTAGAACGAACAAAAATTTCTCTTTTTCCCCTATAATATGCAATGAGATAGTCATTCTAATGAGTTAATATATCTACTATTTCTCTATCTATCTTCTATCTATCAATCTATTTATCTATTTTCTATCTTCTCTCCATCTATCTGTTTATCTTCTATCTATCTATCTATCTATCTATCTAGCTATCTTCTATCTTCTATCTATCTATCTATCTATCTATCTATCTGTCTATCTTCTATCTATTACTAATATATAGCACTAGCTACATGCCAAGTATCATGCTAAGGGCTTTGAAAACATAATCTCATTTGATCTAAATAAGACCTATCTACGAGGTAGCTGCTATTATTGTACTCATTTTACAGTTGAGGAAGGTAAGATAGATAGGCTGAAGTGATTTGCTGGGGTGACAAAGATGGTATCTGACGCCAGATTTTAACTAAGGTCATTCAGATTCTTGGCCCAGTACTCTTTCCACTGCACCACCCAGTGCCCCTGTCTCTTTACATACAGATGTACACAGATTCACACAATTATATGTATATACACATATGGATAATGTTTGCATATATAAACATGCATGTTTATACATTATATGCAGGTATGTATGTATAGGTGTAGATATGTATAAAATATAGCCTTTCCCTATACCAAGATAAGGTCAAAATGGATATATGATTTAGACATATGCAAATTAGGAGATTTTGCCTGTTGTATATATGGAGAAGGGAAAATTTTATGATGAAACATGTGACAAAGAACATTATTAAATACAAAATGAATAATTTTGATTATGTTAAATTTAAAAATTTGTGGGTTTTTCCCCACAAACAAAACCAATGCAAATGAAATTAGGAGAGTAGATTGCTGGGGAACACTTTTTATAGCCAGTGTCCCTCTTTTCTCAAATATATAGAGAACTAAGTTAAATTTATTAGAATATAAGTCATTCCCCAATTGATAAATGGTCAAAGGATATGAATAGACAGTTTTCAGATAAAGAAATTAAAGTTACCTATAGCCATACAAAATGTTCTAAATCACTATTGGTTAGAGAAATGCAAATTAAAATAACCATGAGTTACCACCTCACAACTACCAGATTGACTAATATGACAAAAAAGGAAAATGATAAATGTTGGAGAAAATGTGGGGAAAATGGAACACTAATGCATTGTTGGTGAAGTTATGAACTGGTCCAACTATTCTGGAGAGCAATTTGGAACTATGCCCAAAAGACTATAAAACTATGCATAATCTTTGATTGAGTGGTACCACTACTAGGTCTGTGTCACAAAGAGATCATAAAAAGGGGGAAAGGACCCACATGTACAAAAACATTTATAGCAGCTCTTCTAATGGTGACAAAGAATTGTAAATTTAGAGGATGCTCATCAGTTAGGGAATTGGCTGAACAAGCTGTGGCATATGAATGTAATAGAATATTATTCTACTATAAGAAATGATGAGCAGGCAGATTTTAGCAGAAAAAAAAATCCTGTAAAGACTAATTAACATGAACTGATGTTGAGTGAAATGAGAAGAAACGGGAGAACATAGTACACAGCAACAGTAACATTGTGTGATGATTAACTATGATAGACCTTTTCTCAGCAATACAATAATCCAAGACAATTCCAAATATTTTCCATTATGGAAAATATTAACTAGATCCAGGGGAAAAATAACAAAACAAAACAAAATTATGGAGTCTGATGCAGATTGAAGCAGACTATTTATACTTTTTTTTCTTCCTCATGATCTTTCCCATTTTTTCTGATTCTTCTTTGACTCATGTGGAAATATGTTTAACAAGATATTACATGTATAACCCATATCAGATTCCTTGTTGTTTTGGGGAAGGGGTGAGGGGAAGCAAGTCAGGGAGAAAAATTTGAACTTCAAATTTTGCAAAAATGGGGGTGGAGCCAAGATGGCGGAGTGGAAACAGCTCGTCCAAGCCTCTCTGCCCCCAGATTCCCCCCAGACTATGTAAAAGGGGACTCTGGACAACTTCTGGAGCCCCAGCACCCACGGAATGGCGCGGAGAAGCTAACCTCCCGCTGAGGACAGCCCAGCAGCCCTGCAGGAAGGACCAGCGCAGAGGTCTGGGACCTGGCAGCGTGCAGAGCTCAGGAGCCGAGCCGAGCCCAGGTCCCTGTGAGCCGAGGTTTTAGCCCCAGGGCGGCAGGGCCAGCAGCCGGCTGGAGGAACCCCAGAACACCAGGAGCTGTGGAGACTCCAGAATTATCAACATAGACATGCCTAGGACAAAGTAAGAGGTTAGTGTCCTATGGACTTTGGGACCTGTATTTGGGGAATGCGTCTGCTCCCTCCCCTGGGGGCTAGAAGCCACTGAGGAGACACGCCATTTTGTAGTTTTCAGAGGCAGCTCCGGCTCCCAGCCTACAAATCGTGGGGAGATACAGTGATCAGTCTTGGGGGGTAATCGCTCTTGCTTTAACCTCCCTGGATCTGGATTGTGATCTAGGGTGGAAGTTGTGGGTGGGTTTACAGCTTGCCAGAAACGGAAGTTGCCCCCCACACGTTCGGGACGAAAATTCCTCTATCTGGCCTTAAAGCCATAGTGTGGCAACAAGCCCAAAAGTCAAGCAATTAAGTGGCAACATGCCAAGGCAAAGGAAACAGAAAAATGCAACCCTAGACTCCTATTTTGGGGGCATAGAGCGGGAAAAGGACTGTGAGGTCAGAAGTCCTGCTCCAAAAGCCCCAGGGGAAAACATGAGCGGGTTGCAGGCCATAGAGGACCTTAAGAAGGACTTTAAAAATCAAATAAGAGAAGTGGAGGAAAAATTAGAAAGAGAAATGAGAAGGATGCAGGAAAAGTATGAAATGAGGGTCAACAGCCTGACTGAGGAAAACAACACCTTAAAAAATAGACTAACTCAAATGGCAAAGGAGGCCCAAAAGGGCAATGAGGAGAAGAATGCCTTAAAAAGTCGAATTTGCCAGATGGAAAAAGAATCTCAAAAGTTCACTGAGGAGATTCATTCCTTCAGAGTTAGACTGGAGCAAATGGAAGCTAATGACTTTATGAGAAATCAAGATGCTGTTAAGCAGATCCAAACAAATGAAAGATTAGAAGGCAATGTGAAATATCTCATGGGAAAAACCACTGACCTGGAAAATAGATCCAGGAGAGACAATTTAGAAATTATTGGACTACCTGAAAGCCATGATCAAGGAAAGAACCTAGAAATCACCCTTCAAGAAATTCTCAAGGAAAACTGCCCTGATGTTTTAGATCCAGAGGGCAAAATAGAGGTTGAAAGAATCCACCGATCACCTCCTGAAAAAGATCCCAAAAAGAAAACTCCCAGAAATATTATAGCCAGGTTCCAGAATGCCCAGATCAAGGAGAAAATACTACAAGCAGCCAGGAAGAAACAATTTCAATATTGTGGAAACACAATCAGAATAGCCCAGGACCTGGCAGCTTCTACACTGAGGGATCGAAGGGCATGGAATATGATATTCCAGAGGGCAAAAGAACTGGGAATGAACCCAAGGGTCACCTACCCAGCAAAACTGAGTATTTTGTTTCAGGGGAAAATATGGACATTCAGTGGAATAGAGGACTTTCAAGCATTCTTGAGGAAAAAACCAGAATTGAATAGAAAATTTGACATCCAGACACAGGAAGGAAGAGATGCCTGAGAAGGTAATCGGGGAAGAGAGATCAAGGGGAACTTATCAAAGTTGAACTATTTTCATTCCTATATGGAAAAGCAATAACGGTGACTGATGATACCTTTCTCACTATGAAAATAATGGAAGAAGGGGGTGTGGTCATATGAATACATATGTGAATGTGTGTGTATATGGTTACAGTTATATATGGATAGAGGGCATAGGTTGAATTTGTTGGGAAGGGAGAATACTCAAGGGATGAAATTATGAGGTGAGAGAGGAAAGTGGCAAGAGGAGATGGGGAGAGATAGGGTAGGGTAAACTATCTCATGTAGAAGAAGCAAGGGGAAGTGGTTGCAAGGGAGGGGGAGAATAGGAAGGCTAAAAGGCAAAACCACATTCTCATTGAATTTGGTTCAGGGAGAGAATGACATACATACTAAATGGGATATCTCAACCTGCAGCAGAATAGGGGGAAGGGGGATGAGAGGAGGGATGATGGATGGGAGGGCATCCTTGGGGTGAGGGGAGGTTGGAAGTACCCACTATAGAAGAGGGACAGGATCATGTAGGGAATGGACCAGGTGGGGGGTGGGATGAGTGGGAGGGAATTATAAGCAGCCTAGTACAATATATCTACTATGATAATGTTTTGCATAGCTAGACATGTACAACATATACTGAATTACTTATCTCCCAAGAAGGAATGGGTGGCAAGGGAGGAAGGAAATGGATCTGAAATTCGAGGTCTTAACATTAAATGTTTCAAATATATATAAATACTATTATTAATACTCTTTTGCTTGTAATAGGGAGATAAGATGTGCAGGCATTGGGACACAAAGATTCACCTTCCTCTAATGGAAAAGTCGATGGGGGTATGGGAGAAGGTATGGGAGAGAGCAGATTGGAGGAAGCGATATCTTGTGGGACTACTATTCTGGGAGGTTGGGTAGGGGAATAATGGGGGGGAAATGATTGTAACTCAAAATCTGGCAGAAATGAATTATGTAAAACAGAAGTTAATAAAGCATTTGTTTAAAAAAATTTTGCAAAAAATGAATATTGAAAGCCATGGGAAAATACTGTGAGAAACATGTTCATTCTAAACAAAGAACAATACCTGCTCATTGTGAAGCCAGGAAAGGTCTTATTAATTTTTACATTCATTCCCCCCTGAATTAACCCATGGTTCCTAATGGACTTTGATATTTGCTTCACACAAAGGCTGGAATAGATAGATGCCTTACTTCCAATTCTAATTTCCCACCTGCCTCTCACAGGGGACACAGCTCAGGCTTCATAGCCTTTCTGAAAAACACCCAAAGCTCAACACCATGTGGGTCTCCATTCCTGAAGAAGTCATAAATTCTGAAGGAATGCACTGTACTTATAGGAGGCCCAACCTGGAGGCTTAAGTCTCCTTCACTATTAACATATGAAGGAGTTCTTCTCTGGGCCATTGAAGTGGTGGATTTTATCGAAAGCACAAGGAAGGACTGTTGGCCTTTAGATATGTTAAGCAGGTGTCCAGTTGTTGTTCAGTGAGTGAAGGAGAACCAGCATTTCTGCTATATTACAGATTTTCTTGTGGAAACAGTTCTGTTCAGTTCTTGTCATACTATTAAGGGGAAAAAAGAAATATGTGCTTCTATATATGTATATATACAATTAATATAAATACATATGTCATACAGACACTGGACAGGGACAATGAGCTGGGGCCATATTTTAATAGAAATTAATTTGGAATAGATTTCATTTAGGCAATTGAATACTGCTTTTAGTCACCCCTAGCTGCTGCTGTTGCTGCTGCTCCTGCTGCTACTACTACTACTACTACTACTACTACTACTACCAGTACTACTACCTCCACCACCACTACACATATCCATCTTAAATATTTAAACACAAATATTTTTCCATTGATGCTATGTACTCAAATATTGCATTACTTCTGTCTCTAATGAATGGAACTTCTAGTTCACCCAAAAGGCAATGGAGAGAGTCATGGTGGATGTAAGTAGATCCATGTATATCTAATAATTGAAGTGAATATGCCAATAGCAAAGTACTCTCATGATGGGAGAAGTAAGTGGTATGGTTAGATACCTAGGTAAGGCATTGCAGCGGCAGAACCTCAGTCCTTCATCAGTATCCACCCAATAACACAAGGTCTAGAGGAAGCTGTACAGAATGTTCATTAAATCTTCCAAGGACAGCCTCTGAGAACAGAGACTGGGCAGCACTGCCTACTGTGAGAGCACTCAAGTGTCTTGGAATCTCGACCACTTAAAGAAGTGTGGATATCATAATATTATGAACAATTAGATATGTTAATAAATATAAACACAGAAATGTTCCTATAGACTTTAAAAATAAATGTGTTCTTAGCATTTTTCAGTTACAGTTTGACAATATTTCAATACACAGCCACACATTTAAATTCATCAAGAAAGCTTATTCTTTCCACTAAACTCACAGGCTGCTCTAGTTTGAAGGTCGATGGTTCTGCTGTCCAGGTGCCAGGTATCCTTTAGGAACTGAATAAGGACTCTATTCTTCCTGGCCCAAGAAGCTCTTCCTAGTGGAAACACCGTGCATCATCCATTTATAATTTAAAGACAAAGTCACTATGTTGACCCTTGGAAGCTGAGTCAGTTGGTATTAGTAAATTAGTATATATTAAATGGCCACTGTGTGCCAGGTGTGGAGGATACAAGCAAAGGCAAAAAATGCAGGAGAGGGTAATGATTCTTACACTCTTGAGAGCCAACATAGAGATTGCATTGCTAATTAATTCATAGTACTTTTAAGTGAATAAGGGAATGGACCACAAGGGGTTTCTCTAGTTTGAATTAGGCAGGCAGCCCAGTTCTTTAGATATTCACCAGGAAAGACTATGATGGCAGAACTTTGATTCCACTTGAATTAGGCACAGAGGGTATAGGGATAACTGGGACAGAAAGTATAGTGACAAAGAGCATGGGGTAGAAAGACAGATTGCATGGGGACAGGTTTGGGGTATAGAGGAATGTAGGCTGTGTGGGGAAGTGAATGGGGAGGAAGAGAGTTACCTATGTAACCTTGGGTCAGAGTGGGAGCATTTGAGCAGCACAGGCCCTTAGGAGGAGAGGAGGAAGAGTTTAGGGTCCTATTTTTATAGCTTTTTGGTAGGGACAGACTCACCTTTCTCTATAGGGCCTTCAGGTTGGTTCACTGGCATATTCATATCATCCAAAAGGTAGCACTGACATTTGGTCTTCCTGCAGATGTCTAGAGCTTATCTGAGGCTTACAAACCACGGGGAGCTAGCAGCACCTAAAGGCCCTTTCAGCATTTGGGTGCTCCTGAACATACCTGACCCTCCCTATTTGTACAACCATGGCAAGACAAGAGGACTAAAAATATTTGCATATCCTTTGGATGGGAGAGTGGCTTCTGGGCTCCCCTTTGCAATATTACTTCCTACTTTTGTCACTTTATCCTGGCTCCTTATAAACTTACTATACTAACTTGCAGGGGGTGGTGATCCAAGGGACCAGAACAACATACAATTTTAACAAAGAGCTCTCTTTGACCATGGAACTATGGACATTTCTCCCTTGGCAACTGTTCATCTAGGTCTTTGTTATAATAGTGCTGGCTACTTTTCCTTTGAAAATAATGAATCACATCTTCTGATCATTTATAGGTTACTCCCCCAAGCACTCATGGAGCTCAAGAATAACCTTGCAGAGCAGTTGAAAGTAAACAAATGTCTGTCTTGCTTCAAATTTAGGAAACTACCTTTACAATAATCTCTCTTCTTCATTTGACAAAGAAATAATTGTGGCTGTCCTGCATGGAAAAAGAGCCAAGGGGGAAGATCATTTTGGTAGCACAGAGGAAAGGCAAGTATTGACCTCCTTTTGCAGCTCATGACCAGGTACATTAGCCACATGCAGAACATCTATTAGGTTAAATTGTAGATGGGAGCTTAATCTGGTTAATTTTCCTGTGGGAGCTTTGCTATGGCAGCCCCAGGCAGACCATTTGGCCAATATGTGCCTTCGAAGCCTTCTTTTTATGAAGAACCAAATAGTTCAAAGAATTGGTGAAGTAATACCTATTTAATCATCCTGATGGTTGTGAAAGACTTTGGAAATACACTGCATTGAATGAATGCTTAATCCTCCCCAAATTTAACCCCTTCACAGCCAACAGCACTACTTATCCTTTCTATGGTTTTGGCAAAAATAATAATAATAACTATTTGTATCAGTTAATATGCTTGTTTTTGTTTTTTATAAATACATTGTCAAGTTGAGGAGACCATGGGAAAGATTGTGATATAATTTTATATTCTAAAACTAATAGCAGTGATAACCCATTTATGTATTGTTCACTCTAACTTTCATTTTCATGGCTATCACATGAATTTAATCTCTTCCATTTCCACTTACACAACTTCTTTGAGCCTTTGTAATAGCCTTAGGTTTGAATTAAGGTCCATTGAATGGTTCCTGAATCTGTTGATGGGGCTCTTTTTTGTCAAAACAAGAATAAACATGGTATCATAGAACAATGATGAAAACTGCCATTTAGATATCATTTTAAAATATGTCCAGCATTTTTCATACATCGTGTCACTTGCATATCACTGCAGTCCATTTTGCAGATCAAAAAATTTAGGCTCATTCAAGATCAATTATTTGCCCAACGTCACTCAGCATAGTTCCTATTAGAAGGCATGTATTCCCTATTCCAGGCCCAGTTTTCCGTTTGCTATGGACAGGTGTCTATAAATCAATCTACCACCTATCCCTAGCTACCCTTAGGAGCACAACTCATTCCCTACTAAAAGAAGAAGTATTTCCTCAACTTCAATTAAGTTATTATTCATTAGCAAAGCATCTATTGTCTGCCAAACACTGTGATCTGTGCCCAAGGTTCAAAAATGGAACAGTGTCTGCCCTAAAATAGTTTAATTGTGGGGCAAGAAAGCAAAACACACATACACACACATTAAATCAATACAACCTCCGTCCTCGGGTTGTCTCATCAATATTTCTGCAGAGCTAGTTTATCTCTACTATACCAAATGGGGGCTCCAGGAATCTTCAGTTTTCCCTTGTATCCTCAGCCCCTAACCTAATCTATTAACTTGAATGTTTGAATAAATGTTTGATGGATTGAAAGTGGCCCAAATGATCATATATTTAAAATATATAAACAAGAACATAAAAAGCATGACCTTGGACCTTTGTCTACTGAGTTTGCCAAAGGGGTATGGATAGAGTTCACAGATGTGTAATTGGGATCTGTGAACCTTTTTTCTGAGACCTGCAGGGATAAAGATTCTAAGGCCTGTCAGATGCTAAAAGGGAGGGAGTGCCAAAGTCAGGGGCACTTCTTGATCCCTTCCTCCCGTAAGCAGCTGTTCTGATACATCTCAAAGAAGCTATGATTTGGCCCCTAGTACCATGGCGGCAAGTAACTGTTCAGGAGAGAGCCCCTATCTCTTAGAACCAGTCCTGCAGTGAAGAGGTACTTGGCACTAGGCAAGCAAAGGAAGAGTTCCATAGATAGTTGACTCTGTTAACTTCTCTCTTGGTTCATTTTGCTTTGCACTAACAATGTTATCTATGTCTAGCCCCTGAAGCATTTTATAGTAAAATGAAACAAAAACACTACAAACATTTCTCTTTTTACTTGGCAAAAAAAAAAATCAGCAATAAAAAGCAATTTGCTTTTTTTTAAAGGGAAAAAACCTGAAGCTCCATGAGAATAGAAGTTCTGTAGAAAGAGACTCATTCCTTTGCTTTGTCTTCTTTAGTTGCTGTCATAGATCTATTTTCAATGAACTACGAGAATAATATGAATTATCAATGTAATATGGAAGGACTTCCAAGAAGAGGAAGTGGTCATACAGTTGTGCTCCACCCTCACTGGGCATCAACTCTATTACTATGTTAAGACTACGTGGCAAAGTTAAGGATCTTGGTGAGTAGAGAGTAAGGCGCAATGGGCAGCCATGATAGTGGAGGGTCCTCACTATGTGTCATCTGACCACCAGCTGAAGGATCTGAGCATGCTTAACTTGGAGAGGAAAAATCTCAGAGGCAGAGGCAGCGTGAACCTCATATTCAAATATTAGAAGGGCTGTCATGGAAGAGAATTTAGATGTGGTGCATCTGACTCCAAACGTCAGAAAGAAAAGCATTGAGTTAAAGTGGTGAATAGACAATTTAGGCTCCACATAAGGGGGAAAAACAAACAAACAATTTTCTAATGATGACAGCTGTCTCTAAGTAGAAGAATGACTGGCTTCTCCTCCATGCAGAGGATAACTACATATATTTGTGTGTGTACATATGGATGTGCAAATTATACATACATATAAAATGCATATGTTTATGTATTTATGTATGTTTACATATAGATATATGTGTATATTTACAGATACATATATGGAACTTCTTTGCTGTATGGGTTGGGCCAGATAGATGACTACTAAATTCCTTTGCAACTCTCCAATTTTCTGAGACTAGTGAAATATCATAAGAATCCAATGAATTTACAATTGCATTCAATTGTATGATTCTCCTCTTTCATTTTAAAGTATATATCCTCCATCAAGATAATGAGGAACAACTAAATTTAATTATTGTGAATTTCCCAAGAGTAATTCACACACTTTGAACTCTTCAGCTAAGAAATGAATGAACAAGGACTTATTAAACCCCTGCTAAGTGACTGTCATTGGTGTTGTCTTACATTTTCTACAGAAACAAAAAGGAAAGAGTTCTTCTCCCCGAGGAGCCTAAATTCTCACAGGAAGATGTTGTAAATAAATATGAGCATTACAGGACCTCTGTTGTCTGGCACCTCTGAAATCATACTGCACTTAATCATGAGACCAATTCTGTAAGAATCAATCAATCTATCTATCTATCTATCTATCTATCTATCTATCTATCTATCTATCTGCAAGAAAAGAAGGAAGTAGCTATAGGACTAGGTAAAAAAAAATCTTAGCATCGGTAACCCATTTTTTGTTTTTGTTTTGTTTTGAAATATTTTAGCATTTCTTTTTTTAATGAGGTCTGAATTCTCTCTCCTTCCTACCCCCCACACACTTTGAGAAAGACAACAATATATAAATTACATATTTAAAATCATGCAAAATACATTTCCATAAAAACCATGTTGGAGAAAAATCTCAAGAAAAATAAAGTTTAAAAAATATGCTTCAATCTGTACTAACAACACCATCAATTCTTTCATTGGAGATGAATAAATTATTTCACCCCAAATCCCTTGGATTTGGATCATAGTATCAATCAGAAAGCTAAGTCACTCACAGTTGATCATCATATAATATTGTTGTTAGTGTGTACCATGTTCTCCTTGTTCTGCTTGCTTCATTTTACATCTGTTCATATAAGTCTTCCCAGATTTTTCTGAAACCATACTGCTTAACATTTCTGATAGGTTAGCAGTATTCCATCCCAATTATATATCACAACTTGTTCAGACATTCCCCAATTGAGAGACATCCCTTCAATTTTTAATTCTTTGCTACCACACACACAAAAAAAGAATTAAGGAGCCCATTCTCCTAAACAACAGCTTTTCCAGACCACACATACAATAACTTGGACTGGACTAGAGTGGGTCAGGTTAATCTGGCCTGAGCAAAGCCTTTTAATTGGACTGGGAGGAGACACATGGAGAGATAGAGTGGAGAAGACCTGTTCCAGGAGGAAACTACAATACTGCTAAGGTGCCAGCATCATTGACTTAGCAGAGAAATTAGACATGAGCAGGCAGAAGCTCTAGAAAGTGAAAACCAGCACAGACTGCTTGTTGAAACGGAATGAAAGAGCTCTCTCAAGTGTGAGGAACCTTTCAAAAGCTTTGGTTTAGTTTGGTTTTCCCTCTCTCTGGTCTTCCTACTCTAGAACAATGCCTTGTTAAAAGCCATTCCTGGCTCGAAGGGAGCCAAGATGGCGGAAAGGAAGCAGTAACTTCACTAAGCTCCTCCATGAATCCTGTCACTAAACCTTAAAAAGTGAATCTGAATGGATTCTGGAGTCACAAAATCCACTTGGAGATGGAGTATAGCAGAATCCAGCCCAGGAAAGTGCCCAGTGCATCTGGACAGGGCTAGCAAAGAGCATGTGGGGTCTGCACAGCTCAGACTTAAGAGCAGACAACAAGACTACACAAGAAAGAGAAGAAGCCCCAGCCTATAGACTTACCAAGGATGAATACCAGTCATCTTGCCTTTGTATCATGAGGGTACAGGAGGAATAATTGGAGCCAGGCAGGAGAGTTGGGCCCCCAGAGGAGACAGCAGCCTCTCCTGCAGCTATCGGCCCCCAGCTGGAAGTTTAGAAATTGTCTGCCTGTATAATACAGAGGCTAGAATAGCAAAGTAAATTCCAGTTGCTCTGATCCCCCCATCCCTCCTTCATGAAATAGGAAACCCAAAGATAAGCTTCCCACCCAGATTGCAATCCCAAGTTAGTGGAAATAGGCTCAGGCTTTGGAGTCTCCAAGAAGGGGTGTAACTGAGACAGCCTGAAGTCTGAAGAGAAGAGAGGGAGGGGTCCCAACAAGCCCCACCTCAACTCACCAACAAAAGCCTACTTATAGCCCAGGGGTATAGAGACAGAAATCTGAAGTGGTCAGACAATTGAAAAATTGGAAGAAAATGTAAAATATCTCACTGGAAAAACAAATGACCTAGAGATCCAGGAGAGATAACTTAAGAATTATTGGTCTACCAG
Source organism: Gymnobelideus leadbeateri (assembly GCA_011680675.1). Classification (NCBI taxonomy): domain Eukaryota; kingdom Metazoa; phylum Chordata; class Mammalia; order Diprotodontia; family Petauridae; genus Gymnobelideus; species Gymnobelideus leadbeateri. Next base: position 41,399 of record WOXC01005368.1, on the reverse strand, counting down.
AAAGCCATGATGAAAAAAGAAGCCTAGACAACATCATCCAAGAGATTGTCAAAGAAAACTGTCCTGAGGTTCTGGAAACAGAGGATAAAATAGTTATTGAAAGAATTCACCAGACTCCTCCTGAAAGAGATCCCAAATTGAAAACTCCAAGAAATATGGTAGCCAAATTCCAGAATTACAAGACTAAGGGAAAATGTTGCAAGCAGCCAAAAAGAAAAAAATTCAAATATTGTGGAACTGCAGTTAGGATCACACAGGACCTAGTAGTTTTTACATTAAAAGATCAGAGGGATTGGAATTTGATATTTCATAGGGCAAGAGAGCTAGGAGTACAACCAAGGATTAACTACCTGGCAAAACTGAGCATAATCTTTCAGGCAAGGAGATAGTCATGTAATGAAATAAGGGACTTCCAGACATTCCTGATGAAAAAGCCAGAGCTTAATGGAAAATTTGATCTACAATTACAAGACTCAAGAAAGACATAAAAAGGTAAACAAGGAAAACACAGATTCACACATACATACATGCACACACCCACACTCATACACACATGCTCACTACTTCGGATGCAACATGAGCAAAATGTTCATATCCCTATATGAGGATCTGATAACTGTCAATATTGAAATTTTTATGATTATCATGACCTTCAAAAGGGTTATACTTAGATAGAGTGTGTGTGTATGAATGCACTAACCTGAAGACTTAAAAAAACCTATTAAGGGGATCAAAGGGACTGTAATGGGATAAAAGGAAAGGATGAAATAGAAAAAGGTAAAATATGCCATTCGAAGAGGCATTAAAACACACTATAGTTGAGGGGAAAGAAAGAGGGAGAGGAATATCATTTAAACATTATTTTCACTGGTTCTGGTTCAAAGAGGGACCAAATTATCCAATGAAGTTTAAGATTCTAATGTAAATAGACACATAAATTCATAAAATAGAGGAAAAGGAGGGATGGAGAGGAGCACAGTTTGAAATTTACTCTCATTGGTCTGGAGTCAAACAGGGAGTAACGTACTCTGATAAATATAAATTTTTATTCTGTCCTATACTTAGTGGGAGGGTAAGGGAGGGTTAAAAAGGAGACTAAAGGAGGGATTAGAGGAGAGGGAAATAGTAGTAAGGGGAGAGGGTAGGTTAAGAAGGGTGTCACTGGATGGGAACAATGAGGGAGGGGGCGGTCAAAAGGGAAAAATTCAAGGAGGGGAAGGGAGAAAGAAGAAACAAAAACATAAATAGGGGAGGGAATAGGATGGAGGGGAAGAGACAGATACTCATCATTACTGTGAATGTGAATGTGAGGGACTCTCCCTTAAAACAGAGGTGGATAACAGAATGGATAAAAAAACATAATACTACAATATGCTGTCTACAAGAAACACATTTGAAACAAGGGATACCCACAGGGTAAAGGCAAAAGGTTGGAGTAGAATTTATTATGCCTCAGCTAAAGTAAAAAAAATCAGGGGTAGCAATACTTATCTCAGATAAAGCAAAAGCAAAAATAGATCTAATTAAAAGATATAAGGAGGGAAACTATATCCTGCTAAAAGGCACCATCAAGAATGAAGCAATATCATTATTTAATATATATGCACCAAGTGGTATAGGATCCAAATTCCTAGAGGAGAAGTTAAAGGAATTAGAGGAAGAAATAGATAGCAAAACTATACTAATGGGGGAACTTAATCTCCCCCTCTCTGAACTTGATAAATCTAACCTCAAAATAAACAAAAAGATGTTAAGGAGGTGAATAGAATTTTAGAGAGACTAGATATGATGGATCTCTGCAGAAAACTGAATGGGGATAAAAAGGAATTTACTTTCTTCTCAGCAGTGCATGGTACATACACAAAAATAGACCATGTACTAAGGCATAAAAACCTCACAATTCAGTGCAGAAAGGCAGAAATATTAAATGCATCATTATCAGATCATGATGCAATAAAAATTATATACAATAAATGGCCTTTGAAAGATAGACTAAAAACTAATTTCAAATTAAACAATTTAATCCTAAAGAATGAATGGGTCAAAGAAGAAATTATAGGAACATTCAATAATTTCATTCAAGACAATGATAAAAATGAGACAACATACAAAAATTTGTGGGATGCATTAAAGGCAGTTCTTAGGGGAAGTCTTATATCCCTGAGTGCATACTTGAATAAAGCATTGAGAAGGGAGGCCAAAGAATTGGACATGCAATTGAAAATGCTAGAAAAAGAACAAATTGAAAATCCCCAATTTAGTACTAAATTAGAAATATTGAAAACTAAAGTAGAGATTAATAAAATTGAAATTAAGAAAACTATTGAATTATTAAATAAAACTAAGAGCTGGTTTTATGAAAAAAAATTGATAGACCCTTAGTCAATATGATAAAAAAAAAGAAAGAAGAAAACCAAATTATGAGTATCAAAAATGAAAAGGGTGAATTTACCTCCAATGAAGAGGAAATAAAAAAATTATTAGGAATTATTTTTTCCCAGTGGTATGTACATAAATATGACAATTTTAGTGAAATGGATGAATATTTACAAAATTACAAGTTGCCCAGATTAACTGAAGAGGGAATGAATTACCTAAATAACCCCAACTCAGAAAAAGAAATCATACAAGCCATTAATGAACTCCCTAGGAAAAAATCTCCAGGGCCAGATGGGTTTACCATTGAATTCTATCAAATATTTAAAGAGCAATTGATTCCAATATTCTACAAACTATTTGGGAACAATAGTGAAGAAGGAGTCCTACCAAATTTTTCTATGACACAAATATGGCATTGATTCTTAAATCAGGAAAAGATAAAACAGAGAAAGAAAATTATAGACCAATTTCCCTCATGAATTTAGATGCAAAAATTTTAAATAAAATATTAGCTAAAAGTCTACAACTTATCACAAGAATAATACATTTTGATCAGGTAGGATTTATTCCAGGAATTCAAGGATGATTTAATATCAGGAAAACCATCAGTATAATTGAGCATATCAACAATAAAACTAGCAGAAACCACATGATTATCTCAATAGATGCAGAAAAGGCTTTTGACAAAGTACAACATCCATTCCTATTAAAAACACTAGAAAGTATAGGAATAAATAGAGCCTTCCTTAAAATAGTATTTAGCATCTCTTTAAAACCATTTGCAAGTATTATATGCAATGGGCATTAACTAGAAGCATTTCCAATAAGATCAGGAGTGAAATAATTTTGATTACATTAAATTGAAAAGCTTCTGTACAAACAAAGCCAATGTAACCAAGATCAAGAGGGAGGTGGGAAATTGGGAAAGAATTTTTACAACCTATGTCTCGGATAAAGGACTATTTTTTTTTAACAAATGCTTTATTAACTTCTGGTTTACATCATTCATTTCCGCCAGATTTTGAGTTACAATTTTTTCCCCATTTTTCCCCTACCCACCATCCCAGAATAGCAGTCCCACAAGATATCCCTTCTTCCAATCTGCTCTCTCCCATATCTTCTCCCATACCCCCATTTGACTTTTCCATTAGAGGAAGGTGAAGCTCTGTGCCCCAATGCCTGCACATCTTATCTCCCAATTACATGCAAAAGAGTATTAACAATAGTATTTATATACATTTGAAACATTTACTTTTAAGATCTTGAATTTCAGATCCATTCCCTTTAAAGGACTAATTTCTAAAATATACAGAGTATTGAGTCAAAACTATAATAATACAAGTCATTCCCCAACTGATAAATGGTCAAAGGATATGAAGAGGCAGTTTTCAGAGAAAGAAATTAAAGATATCTATAATCATATGAAGAAACCCTCTAAATCACTGTTGATTAGAGAAATTCAAATCAAAACAACTCTGAGATACCACATCTCTCCAGTCAGATTGGCTAAGATGACAAAACAAGAAAATGACAAATGCTGGAGAGGATGTGGGCAAATTGGAACACTAATGCATTACTGGTGGAGTTGTGAAATTATCCAAGCATTCTGGAGTGCAATCTGGAATTATGCCCAAAGAGCTATAAATAATTTCATACCCTTTGACCCATCAATGCCACTTCTAGGGTTATATCCCAAACAGATCATAGAAGAGGGAGGAAGAGCCATATGTACAAAAATAGTTATAGCAGCTTTTTTCATGGTTGCAAAGAATTGGAAATTAAAGGGGTGCCCATCAATTGGGGAATGGCTAAACTAGTTGTGGTATATGAATGTAATGGAATATTATTGTGCTATAAGAAATGAGGAGACAGTCTTCATATTTACCTGGAGAGGCTTATACAAACTGATGCTGAGTGAGAAGAGTAGAATAAGGAGAAATTTGTATGAAATCATAGACACAACATATGTGTGATGACCAACTATGACAGATTGGACTCTTTTCAGCAATGCAGTGATATAAGTCAATCCTGAAAGACTCATGAAGGAGAGAAATGTGACATCCAGAGACATAAGTAGAAATATCTGAGCTTGAATCCTTATGGAAGGAAACTAATTGATCTTTTTCTTTTCATTGTTTGGTTTTATTTCTTCTTTACCATTTTTCATCCCACCTAGTACAATGCACATTTGTAATTGGACTAATGTCTAATATGAAAGTATTTGCAGATCCTATATTAGACTATATGCTGTTGTGGGGCGAGGGAGTAGGGATGTAAAGGAAATTTGAAAATCAAGGAACTATGGAATTGAATCTTGTTAACTAACACTAAACTAAAAAATTAATTTTTTTTAAAAAGCCATTCTTGAGGCGAGTAGATGGAGAAGTAAGTAAGAGCGCTGTCCCCAGAGTCGGGAGGACCCAGGTTCGGTTCTGACTTCAGATACTTAACTCCCACACAAAAATAACTGGCTGCGTAACCTTGGGCAAGTTACTTAACCCCAATTGCTTTAAAAAGAAAAAAAAGCCATTCTTATCAGATTTGATTTTCTGCTTTTCCTTAAATTGTGTTTTGATGCTGATTTTAACTATCCAGTTATATAAATTATGGTTGACCATGATAGGTATGTATTAACTGTTTGTACTTTGGTGGGATAAAGAATAGACTAATGGAATACAAGAGCAGCAGTGAACATTTAAACAGAATTTAAGATAATAAAGGGATTCCTGTTTTTGGCTAATAGGAAATTTCTATCTCTTTTGCTGTAGTTTTCAAGATCTATGTGATTATTTTACTAGATAATATCACTTCCAAAGAAAGCAAAACTTCAAACTCAACATGAGCATTAATAGATGCTGACTAAGTGAATGACTTTGTGCCCCTAAGTTACTGCACTCTTCTCATTTGATGCGTCATACAATCTCTATTCCCAGTTCCAACTAGTCTTTTGCTTCTATTCAGTATCTTTATGTCACCACCAGAGCCTTCAGCCTGGAATAGATTTCTCATCTGGCATCTTTTCACTTCTTCCAGTATCTTTTAAAAATTTTCACAATGAGCCTAAAGTCTCTGATGTAGGTTGATTGCTTGATTGGTCATCTTTGTGACACAGGATCACTTGATTGAGGATATATCAATCAATTCCATGCTTACATCTGAATTCCACTGGATAGCCAAGAGAAAGCAGTGCCAGCTATCCCCAGAAAAGGGAATCATTTGGGTAAGGGGGCAAGGGGAGAGCTTCAGTACAGCCCTACCCCCATGGTCAATAACCAGAAAAGGGCCTTTTTAGTTTAGAATGGTTGAAGGATTTGGACACTTCACTGTGGTATTAGTAGGCTTCTCAGGAGGGCAGTGAGTGCAGGACCTGTTCCCCTCCCTGAGGAAAGACACCTGTAAGATCAATAGAATGATACACCATATTCAAAAAGAACAGCTTGACAACACTATCCAAAGGATTTCCAAGAGCTCAAAAGAATCAGGATTTGGACTTCTCCCTGGCCCTAGCTGTGTCCCCAATCTGCTGCTATGTCTATATAGTTCCAAAATTGTCACTGGGCAAGGATTTCACAATTAGAGTTTTAAGAGCTCAAATAATGTTTATAAATAGTCTAAAATCTGTATGATACTTAACACTCTCTGCCCCCTTCTCCACTTCCCACCATTGCTTCAGAACAAGAAATATGTAGATACCACACAAGACTAAGGGAAAGGAAAAAGGAGAAAACATACACTATACATCAGGCACTATGCTAAACCCTCTACAAATATTATCTTATTGGGTCCTTAGAACAACCCTGAGAGATAGCTGCTATTATGATCTCCACTTTACAGATAAGATAACTAAGGAAGAAAGAGGGACACAGTAATTATCTGGGCTATATTTGAACTTGTTTTCCTGACTTCAGGTGCAACTCTCTACCCACTGAGCAATCAAGCTGCTTACCTAAGAACTAACTTGCATTTCTCCTTAAGTGGCCAAAGAATGTGGGTTAACCTCTCCTCTTTACTCACATGCTTAGCAAGGCTGGTCATTGAAACTGGCACCTGATTATAGTGAGGCTCCATCATAGCCTTCCTAACCACTTCCAAGCTTCTGCTCTACTGGGACAGTCTTCAAGAACTGCCATGTCATGATACAGTTTCATAATAACCCTATCTGGCTCCCTGGGGCACCTTTAAGAGCCAATTGCATGATGTGGACTGCTATGCAGTATGCCATTGGTCTAAGTGTGCATGTAACTGCTTGGAAATGAGTACTAAAATGATGATGACAACAGTTCTATCTTCATATACTTTCCTTCCTTCCTTCCTTCCTTCATTTATTCCTTCACTTTTTCTTTCTTTCCTTCTTTCTTTCAATATACTTGTTCCGTACATAGCAATCAAGGGTTCAACTTTTTGTTCTTCCTACCAGAGCATATGATAAACCTAGGTGGCATTCAGATTGTGGATTCTCTATTAGGGAGAATTATTAAATCTTTGGAATTCCTTCCATTTAGGTTTGATTAATAAAAATCACTCAAACTTCTTATTGTAGCAATAGGAAAACAATTTACATGAAACAAAAAACAATGTATACTCTTTTATTATGCTTTATTAACATATGGTTTACATCATTCATTTCCGCCAGATTTTGAGTTACAATTTTTCCCCATTTTCCCCTACCCACTACCCCAAAATAGCAGTCCCACAGGATATTCCTTCATCCAATCTGCTCTCTCCTATAACTTCTCCCATAACACCTTCTACTTTTCCATTAGGGCAAGATGAATCTCTGTGCCCCAATGCCTGCACAGCTTGTCTCCCAATTACATGGAAAATAGTATTAATAATAGTATTTATATATATTTGAAACATTTAATATTAAAACTTCAAATTGCAGATCAATTCCCTTCATTCCCCATCACCCGCTCCCACTGGGAAGATAAGCAATTCAGTATATGTTGTACATGTATAGGTATGTAAAACATTACAATAGTAGATATATTGTAAAAGACTGGCTATATTTCCCTCCCACCATCCCACTCCACACCTGGTCCATTCCCTACTTTGATCCTGTCTTTCTTCAAAAGTGGGTGCCTCCAACCTCCCCTCCACCCAGCATGCCCTCCCCTCCATCATCCCCCTCCACACTACTCTCCTGCAGGGTGAGATATCCCATTTAGTATGTATGTCATTCTCTCCCTGAGCCAAATTCAATGAGAATATGGTTTTGCCTTTTTTCCTTCCTGTTCTTCCCCTCCCCTGAAACCACTTCCCCTTGCCACTTTTACATGAAATAGTCCCCCCCCCCAATTCTCCCCATCTCCTCTCGCCACATTCCTCTCTCACCTCTTAACTTCACCCTTAAGTACCATTCTTTCCCAGCAAATCCAACCGGTGCCCTCTACCCATGTATACCTGTAAACATGTATACACACATTCACATATGTATTCATATGGCCATATACCTTTCTTCAACTATTTTCATACTAAGAAAGGTTTCATCAGTTACACTTATTGTTTTTCCATGTAGGAAATAGTTCAACTTTGATAAGTTCCTTTTGATTTCTTTTCCCTGTTTACCTTCTCAAGCATCTCTTGTGTCTTGTGTCTGAATGTCAAATTTTCTATAAAACTCTGGTTTTCTCCTCAAGAATGCTTGAAAGTCCTCTATTCCACTTTATGATCATATTTTCCCCTGAAACAAAATACTCAGTTTTGCTGGGTAGGTGATTCTTGGTTTTAATCCCATTCCCTTTGCCCTCTGGAATATAATATTCTATGCCTTTTGCTCCCTCAGTGTAAAAGCTGCCAGGTCCTGTGCTATTCTGATTGTGTTTCCACAATATTAAAAATGTTTCTTCCTGGCTGCTTGTAGTATTTTGTCCTTAATCTGGGAATTCCTGGAACCTGGCTATAATATTCCTAGGAGTTTTCTTTTTGGGATCTTTTCTAGGAGGTGATCTGTGGATTCTTTCAACCAATATTTTGCCCTCTGGGTCTAAAACATCAGGGCAATTTTCCTGGAGAATTTTTTGAAGGATGATTTATAGATTCTTTCTTTGATCATAGTTTTCAGGTTGTCCAATGATTTTTAAATTATCTCTCCTGGATCTATTTTCCTGGTCAGTGGATTTTCCCATTAGTTATTTCACATTGCCTTCTATTCTTTCATTTGTTTGGATCTGTTTAACAGCATCTTGATTTCTCATAAAGTCACTAGCTTCCACTTGCTCCAGCCTAAGTCTGAAGCAATGAATCTCCTCAGTGAGCTTTTGAGATTCTTTTCCCATCTGGCAAATTTGGCTTTTTAAGGCATTCTTCTCCTCATTGTCTTTTTGAGCCTCTTTTGCTATTTTAGTTAGTCTATTTTTTCAGGTGTTATCTTCCTCAGTCAGGCTGTTGACTCTCATCTCATATTTTTCCTCCATCCTTCTCATTTCTCTTCCCAATTTTTCCTCCACTTCTCTTATTTGGTTTTTAAAATCCTTCTTAAAGTCCTCTATGGCCTGTAACCCACTCGTATTTTCATTTGAGGCTTTTGATGCAGGATTTCTGACCTCACAGTCCTCCTCCTGTTCCATGCTGCGATCCTCTTTATCCCCAAAATAGGAGTCTAATGTTGCATTTTTCTGTTTATTTTGTTTCCTTTGCCTAGGCATGTTGCCACTTAATTACTTGAATTTTGGGCTTGTTGCCACAGTAGGACTCTGCCACCAGATGGAGGAGCTTCCCTCCCAAATGTTGCAGTCTTCTCAACTGCTGGACATATTAGTTGGGTGCCCTCCCTGAAGCCCCTCCACACTCTGGCAAGCTGGTCACACACCCCCAAGACCTCCACTCCAGACTGCAATCCAGATACAAGAAGGTTAATGCAAGAGCGATTACCCCCAAGACTGATCACCAGATCCCCCTACAGTCTGCAGGCCAGGAGCTAAAGCTTCAACTGAAGCTGCAAAATGGCGGCTGTGCTGCAGCTTCTCAGTGGCTTCTCACCTCCAGGGGAAGAACCTGATGCACTCCCAAATACTGGTCCCAAAGTCCATAGGGCACTAACCTCTCACTTTGTCCTAGGCATCTATGTGTTGGTAATTCTGGAATTGCCACAACTGTTGGTGTTCTGATGTCCCTCCATCTGGCTGGTGGTCAGGCCACCATGGGGCTAAAACCTCAGACTCACCAGGTTCTGGGCTCCATTCCCAGAGTGCTGTGCTGGCTGCTCCCTTCCTGGGCTGCTGGGCTGTCCTCAGTGGGAGGTAGCTTCTCTTTGTCGTTCTGTGGGTTCTGGAGCCAACACTATATACTCTTAAGAAAATATCTAAGGTGAAATTGCCCAAATCGCAGCAACTACAGACTCTGTCCCAAAGCACCAGCCTACAATAGGCCTACCTGATGACTGTCTATCCCCCAGAATACTAGCAAAAGACAAGGGCAGAAACAAAAACTTGCCACAAATGGCCACATGCATAGTATACACTCCATTTTATTTTTCAGTTGCCCATTTTTCTCCTGTAAGAGTTTGTATTGAGTTTGGATGTCCAACTTTTCTGCTGTCTCTATTAAAAGAAAAAAAAACAACCCTGTGGAGTATCTGCCATACTTTGGGGACAATAGGATTGCATGGACCAGTTTATTTCCTCAGTTACATGATTCTGAAAAAGGATAGGGGGAATAAAAGCAACATCAATGTTGTTCTGGAGCAATTGGTCTCTCCCTAGCACTCCTAGTCAGAGCCTTTCTGCACTCAGAATGTAGCCAGGCAACAATGAGTATTATTTATTAACACACCTGTCTAACCAGCTATGGCAGAGAATACTTGTTGGGGGTGGGGTAAGTTGGGGCATGACTGTCTTCTAGGGCTTTTAGGATAAAGGATATGGATTAGAATCATTCTGTTTGGCTCCAGAGGGCAGAATGGGAATCTCATTATAGAAGTCAGGGAGAAACAGATTTAGCCTCAACCCAAAGAAAACCTTCCTAACATTTGGAATTAACCCAAAATATCCTGGGTTGCCTTGGAATTGATGAGTTACCATTCACTGTCAGTTTCTAATAAGATTCTCCATGAGCACTTAATGAAAATGCTTTATAAGCTATCTAGGCATTGGATGAGCTAGCTTCTAGGCAGATTCTAAGGTTGCATCTGTCTCTGGTATACTATGATTTATTCTAAAATTTATCTTATAACAAGGATAAAAGTTGATATGGGTTTTTGCCTGTGCTATGGAGTGAGATGCCAAAGATGTTAATAGCATTAGAAAACCCCCCCAGCAATTCTTAGCTGCTGAAAAATGATCCAGTGCCTATTTCTTTAAATAGTGAGTGCCCTAATCCTCACCATTTAAATGATTATGTACAGATCATTAACTACTTGACAGTAATGCTAGAGAACAGAACAGCTTCAAGCAGCACTAACAAGAGCTGTTGCCTTTTCAGATCAATCAGAAATTGGGTTGAAGTCTGCCAGGGCACATAAAGGAAGTAAATTGGAAAATCTGCCTAAATTGATTAAACCTGAATTCCAATGTAATCAGCACATATTGATTAAATGTCTACTAAATCATGTTTTTTGCAAATGAGCTTGTCCCCTAAACCAATGTTCTCCTTGGCTACCTTGTCTCTCTGCTTGTCAAGAAGATCAGAGTTTACTGACTTAAGTGTTTTTGGCCTATTTTGGCCTCCTGGTTGTGGTGATTGTTTTATATGAGTCAAACTGCTTTAAAGAAATGGTGACGCTGAGATCTCAGATCTACTTCAGTCCACTTTCTTATTGTTTCCTTTTTTTCCAGATTCAGTACCTTGTTAACCCAGACAAGACTGGAGCTGTTGTGATTGTATGATAAGAATCCAGTGACATGAGGACTGACTATTTGATGCTTAGAACTGATTGTCTTGTAAGTATTTTAAACTTCACATATCCAAAACAGAACTCATCTTTATCTTCAAAATTAATTCTCTTCTGAATTTTCCCAATTACAGTTGAAGAGGTACTATTATTTTCTCAATCACTCAAAAGAAACTCCCAACCTCTGAGTCAAACTGGATTTCTCATATATACTGGACTCATACATCCAATCTGTTGACAACTCTTCTCTAGTATATATCCCCTTCTCTTCACTACTGTATCCACCACCCTTATGTAGGTGCTCATTACTTTACTAATGTTCCATTCCAATAGTCTGTTGATTATTCTTTCTCCCTCAAATATCTCCTTACTATAGTACATCTTTGATGCAGCTGTCAGAAGTGATCTTCCTAAAATAGAGGTTGGATTATGCTGGTCCTCTACTTAACAAACCATTATGGCTACCCATTATATTTCAGGATCAAATACGAAATCCTCTATCTGACTGCTAAAGTCCTTCGTGGTATAGCCCTTTCTTAACTTTTCAGTATTACACCCCTGTGTAAAAAGAAGAAGAAAAGGAAGGAAGGAAGGAAAGAAGGAAGGAGGGGGGAAAGGAGGGAATGAGGGAAGGAAGGAAAGAACAATCCCTGTCCAAAAGGGATTTCAACCTGAAACAAGTCAAAGTAATGCAGCATATAACACTAAGTAATTTTTTAAAAGTGATTTCAAAGGATCCTTGACAATTTCTAGTCTATTAGAAAAATGTCCTGATCAGATATTCAGTTAAGTTCAATAGAAATAATGAAACACCTACTTTATGCCAAGTACCATGCTAGGTCTTGTATACACAAGGAGAGCAAAGAAATAATTTTGTTCTCATGGAACTACATGGCTTAGTTGTACATAGATAAAGTAATTTCAAGGTGTAGAGACCAGTGGCAATATGATGGAGAATAAAGGATGCCTAGAATGAAGACTGAGTTCCTGGAAGGTATGCCACCGAATCTTTGTGCTTCTTGCCATACTACTTGAAGACCTTTCCCTGATGGTTATTCCCTCTCCTTTATATTTTTTCCTTCATTGCTTGAGACTTGTTTTCATCACATATATGTACAAACATGCCTAGGTTTTCTCAATCCTTAACCACATGACAAATGAAATTTTTGCGTCATCTCTTATTTTAAATACTTTTAAAAGAAATATATATACTTCCCTCACTCTCCACTGAGTCTCTTAATCACAAGGATTTTTTTTTCCATTCTTCATCTTTGTTTACCTTCCTGTAGTTTCTTCCTTTCTTTTTCTTTTTTTTTCTTTCTTTCTTTCTTGAAGGGGGGAAAGCAGGGCAATTGGGATTAAGTGACTTGTCCAAGGTCACAAAGCTAGTAACTGTTAAGTGCCTGAGGTTGGATTTGAACTTAGGTCCCTCTGTCTCCAGGGCTGGTGCTCTATTTACTGTGACACCTATCTGCCCCATTTCTTTAGTTTTTAAAATTTATTAGCCCGCTAAGGAGATGAGTCAGATTTCCCAGAGTAGGGAAACAAATGCAGGCTGCTCTGAGGCAGGGCAGAGAAGGAAAATGTTTCAACCTTAAATGTTATATGGTGGATTTTTTGTGGGGGGAATGGGGGAAAGAACAGAGTTGCCCTGGATTGTGATGTCATCACTTTATAGAATCATCCTATACAGATTGTCACTGGTGATCTGTGTCCCCATTTATTACTGTCCATTTTTTTGGAAAAGTATTGTCTAGATATTAAAAAGTAAATTAGCCAAATAGCTAACCTGCAAGATTTAATCCCCAATCCTCTTCTTTTAACCAAGTATTATTTCTAATAGAAGCAGTATAACATAAGGAGCAGACTACTCTTCTCGGACCCAAGTAGAGCAGAGGCTAAGTCCCATCTCCAACACATACAGGATGTGTTATCCTGGGCAAGTAGGTCATCTAACCTCTCAGTTCCCCTTGGCAATTATCTTAGAATAGAAACTGCAGAAAAAAAGTTGTTTCTTGTATTGGTATGGGTAGTTTCCTTATCTCAGGGATCTCTATACCAACCACCAATTTCTGTCCCTATTCTTGCTAATTAGATGAGAAACTAGAGTTTGCATTATTAGCTCCCTAAAAATTCAGGATTCTGGAGCAAAGCTCCTATTGCCCAATCCTAGGTATTCATTGAAGCATCACCAGCTATTAAGATATATTTGGGTTATGCTCCAGAAATCAGGACTCTGTTCTACGAAAGGAGCAAATATTCACAGAGCAAGTTCTGAAGGGCCTTTACTGGACTTCTAGTCCAACAGACCTCACTTTAAAGATGAGACAACTAAAACCCAAAGAGAAGAAGTTATCTGAAGAAGAGATAGGAGCTGCAAAAGTAAGGGGAAAAGTATGGGGAAATCCCAAATGAGGAAAATCCACCCACCAACGTTGGTAGCATCTTCTCTAAAACTTATGATTTTAGAGACTTCCTTAGAGCACTAAGAAAGCAAATGACCTAGCCAGGATCACTTGGCCAATATGAGTTTGGGGCCAGCTTTGGATTTACTATGGCAAGCTCACTCTAGAAGAATATAGAATACTATCAATTTTATTACATGTTATATAAAATCAATTTGATAAAGTTCGGCTCTTTTAATTTACCATGTATAATTGCTGGAACTTTTTATAATCTTGTGAAGAATACATTACAATCACCTTAATTAGGATTCTAATTTAGGCTCTCAGTAATTTTGCCAAAATGTTCAAAATTTCTTTCTGAATTACTTCAACATTTTTTCAATTAAATGTTCATTTATAAGTACAAAAATGATGTGTAACTGTATTTTTTCTTCTAAAGCTTCCTCCTAATTGATTTTCTTAAACAGAATCTATCTTACTGAAATCCACGAGTTTAAATTTATATCTCTATTTGTGTCTCCAGTTGGAGCACAAAAAGCAAATGGAACCTTTCTGTTAAGGATAGTACAGTCTAATGGGAGAAACATCTGAATAGGTATGTACAAGATATAACAAAAGTATATGGAAAGTTATCTTAATAGGGAAGGACTCAGTGAATGTGGAGAGGGGTGAACAGGATGGGAAAATATTTTCTACAGAACATAGAATCTGAGAAAAATACTGAAGGAAGCCATGACTATAGGAGGTAGAGTGGAAGGAAAAGGTTCTAGATGTAGACAGTGGGAAGGTATGGAGATGAGCAATGGGCTGTCATCTGTGAGGAATGACAAATAGCCCAGTTTATCTATCCTATAGACTATATGGATGAGAGTACAATTCAGGAAGAGTAGAAAAGCAAGAAGGCACTTGCTTGAGGAGCTAAATGTCAAACATTATATTTGTTTCTGAATTTACAAAAAAGAGAGCATTGGCATTCATTGATAAAGGGGTAAAATGTCTGACCTATGCTTTCAGAAAATGTCTTTGATAGTTCACAATAGGGGAAAGAACATGAATGAATGGATGAATGGATGAATGGATGAATGAATGAAAAAGGTATTCATTTAGCATTTGCTATGTTTCAGGCAAGACATTGTACTAAGATTGTACTTACAAAAGAAATCGAGACAATGCCTGACCTCAGAGAAGTACAGTCTAATTTGGGAAGGCTACAAGTAAATGGCAGTTCGAAATTGGCAGAGTGCAGATATGAGGTCAGGTTTGGAGAAATCCCAGTAATGATTTGCGTTCTATTCACCTCTGAGAGCCCAGCACCCTACGACACAATGTCCAAATTCCAGTGTGAGGGGGATAAGAAGGCTAACCCAATGCAGACAACAAGTTTTGAAAATTGTCAGGAAGATGTGGCA
This sequence comes from Gymnobelideus leadbeateri, assembly GCA_011680675.1. Classification (NCBI taxonomy): domain Eukaryota; kingdom Metazoa; phylum Chordata; class Mammalia; order Diprotodontia; family Petauridae; genus Gymnobelideus; species Gymnobelideus leadbeateri. The sequence continues at coordinate 26,376 of WOXC01005368.1, read as the reverse complement.
TAGAGAGCAAAGAGAAGACTATTAAAAGATTCCATGAGGGAGACAATGAGGCCCCAAACTAGAGCCATGACCAAGAGTGGACAAAAGGAGATGCATATGGCACATGAAGGGAAGATAAGCATTACAATTTATGTCAAGTGCTTAGCTATTTGGGGTGAGAGGGAGAATTTGAGCATGAAACCAAGGTCACCAATTCTGCATTAATTGCACTTGGCAGAAGTAGAAGAGTGGATTCTTTTTGAGGAGAGGAGAATAATGCATTATCTCTTGGAAAGGTTGAGTTTGACATGCCTGTGGGGCATCTAGCTTGAGATAGTTAGTAGGTGGTATAGGAGAGGAGCTCAGGAAACAGGGAAGGGCTAAACATATAGTCCTGGGAATCATCTGCACAGAGGTAATAATTGAAGAGCAAATGATATCATTAAAGAAGACAGTTTTAGTAAGGAAATAAATGAAGGCCTATGACAGAGCCTTCAGGGATGCCCATAGTTATTCAATATGACATGAATGCACAACCAGCCAAGGTAACTGAGGATCAAAAAAAGGATGGATGAAAACCAAGAAAATGCAGTGTCCCCAAAGCCTGCAGAGGTGAACAATAGTGTCAAATGGTGCAGAAAGTTCAAGAAGAATGAAGATTGGCAAAAGGTTATTTGATTTTCTTCCTGCAGTTCTAGGGCCATGCTCTCGACCTGAAATTTTTTGCATACTACATTTCTCTATTACCCTGGAAAACTTTTTTTTTTCTTTTTAAACAAGAATATTCCAGAACAGTTCACTACTCTTTGAAAGACTTAACTATGGCCATCCTTTCTGGGGTCAGACTTGACATATGCTTCTGGGCTGGAACAAATGTCCCACAATTCAGAAGCATTTCCCTCCTAATCTCTATGATTATTCACTCTTGAAGCCAGCTATCCTCTCTAGCAACTTTATGATTGACTGATCCATCAAAGCTGGATGCCATGATGAATACAACTTTCATTTGACAGAGGACAGAGGAGCCGGAAGAAGTGGGATGATTTCCAATAGAAAAAGTAACATTGAAAATGACCACTTTCCCTTCAGTGGTGTTCTTCTTGTTCTGAAGAACTTAATCCATGTGGCTTCCTTATTGCTTTCATTGAATTGGGTTGTACTTTTGTTCCCTCTATACACAAAGATGCTTTTCTCTGCAGACTTGTTTTTCACCCATCCATTGCTTTTGTGAAGTCCTATTTCTCTAAGCTTTCCTCAGTCCTACTCTATACAGTTGTTCATGTAGATGTGTATCTTTCACTAACCTTCTTCTTGGACATCACAGCTTTATGCTTTATAAGAAGGCCATGTGGAGTTGCAGAAGAGGGAGCTTCCTAGGCTTGGCCTCCTCATTCTATTGGTAACTAATTAAACACTTAATAAGTTTCTGTTTGCAATGCTGAGAATCAAAGTTACTGTCTTTTCTTCTGTCTTTCATTTCCTAGTTTCAGAATCAATGTCTTATCTAACTATTTTATGACTGAGCCCACAGAATTCCATGCAGTGACATCTTCTCAACTTTATGTTGTCTTCAACACTGGCATTTCTTTGGAACTTTGTTGTGATAAGTTGATGTTCTGACTTCGCCAGTGAAGAAATCAGTCCCAAGTCATAAACCAACTGGCCCTTCCCCATCAGAATATATTAAACCAATAAAATGAATGAATGAATGAATGAATGAATGAATGAATGAATGAATGAATAAAAAAATTAATTAAGCACTGACTGCATGCCCATGACAGTGGCCTCCTGACTTCTTGCATTCTTCAATTCCCAAGCCAGTACACTCTTACTGGCTGTCCCTCATGGCTTGAACTCTTTCCTTCCTTATCTGTTCTAATCAGACATCTCTATAGAACAAGTGTTCATTTCTTCTGTACAATATGCTTCATTGAAATATGTCATTGTTGCACAGGCTTGATAGTACTCTAGACTCCAGTGTAGGTAGGGGAATAAGTCATTTTTGCTTCCTAAATACTAGTGATATGGCTGGGTATGGGAAATGCTTAACAAACCCTATGTCTACAGTCTGGAGACCCTTTTAACTAAATTGCAAACCAAGTAACTAGGAGTTTCAGTTAGTATACTGGGATTCATTATTTTGAGAAAATGCTGAGTTACCTGTGGAGACTTTAAATAAGGAGAGTATAGATTGTTGTCAGAATTTTAACTTTCAGGCAACTGAAAGAACTGGAGGATCAGGGAAAGTCAGACTAAAAGGAAATTATTAGAAAACATTTCAAAAATCATTCTGAATCATGTCCCCTAGAATCAATGCTTCTTAGTATTGAGACCAACTGTCTTTTGATTACATTTAATTGAACCCATCTATGCCATGTTTGTGTGCAATAGATTATATATCACCTCCCCATTAGCCTAAGCTTCTTGTAAATAGGGAATGGGCTTTTTCTTTTGGGGTTTTGTTTTATTTTATTTTATTGCTTCTCCACTTCATAATGCAATGCTTGTCACATTAATGCTTTATGACTGACTGACTAATGAGTCCAATTCACACCTGAAGAAGAACCCCATGCACTCCACATCTTACCTAACAGGTAGCCACCCAGCCTTTGGAACACCTCAAAGCAAGGGGAGATCCATTACATTTTAGGCAATCATTCCACACTGGGATGACTCTAACTTCAGAAAGTTCTTCCTTTGCCAAGCTGAAATTGACCTCTTTGAAGGTAGATTTCTGAAACAGATTCATCCTCTGGGACAAAGAAGAACAAGAGAAATCTCTCTTCCATGTGAAACAATTTTGAATATTTGATGACAGCTGTCATGCCAACTCAACCCTCTTGCCCTGCCCACCCATCACTCCCTCACATGCACATACACATACATGCTCATATATGCAGAAACAAATACATGCATGTACATATGCATTCTTTTTTCAAGCTAAATACCCCTAATCCCTTTAATTGAGGCTGATATCACCTGAAATTTAATCTCTTTGTGTCCTTGTAACCCTCCTCTGTACATTTCTTTATCTTTCCGTGGACCTTTCTAATATGGCCTGGCCAGAACTTGCCACAATACTCTCCATGTGGCCTTATCTGAGTTTGGCACAATGAAATGAAAACCTTCTTATTTCTGGACCCTGGGAATAGCAGGAGAAAGCCGACTGAGACCGTAATAGCCTTCATGACTTCCAAAGGCGTCAAAATGTTGACAGTGTAGTGAGCTTATGGACCACTAATCAAACCTCCACCCCTTCCAATTTTTCCTCAGAGCTCTGTCTAGCCATGCTTCCTATATCCTTTGTTTGGCATAGATATTTTTTAAACCAATTTGATTTAATATTTGATCCTATTAAATATTTTCCTATGAAAGTTGACCCAACAGTCTTACTTATCAAGGTCTCAGAGTCCTTACTCTGCCCTCCAGAAAGTTAGTTACATTTTCCTTTGTTTACAAAACCTTTCGTATGGAGTTTATATCTAATCCAGTCATCATGTGAGATAAGGGCTACAGATATATTTAAGGCCATTTTATAGATGAGAAATCTAAAGATTGATGAGGTGATGGTATTTGTCTATAGTCATAAAATTGATACTTATTTCAAAAAAAGTATTTTCAGGAGCAAACAAATTATTGTTTATGAAAATATGTGTAAATAGAAAATATTTTGTGAATGTAAGGTAAGATCACATAGCACTGAGGTCACAAACATAAACAAGGTTCATTTCCCAAACTGAGAGCCCAGAGTAGATTAGCAGAAGAGGTGCCCCTGCAGTCTTAAGACCTGAATCCTACATCTGATCTCTACTGATGCAAAAAGTGTATGGATAACAGAGAGAGGATTGGCTCTGGAGTCAGAATCCCACCTCTCCTGGGTGCAAATCCTGTCACTTCTGCTTGTTTTCTTGTGGCCTTGAATGACTTGCTGACCTTCCTCCCCACCAGTTTCCTCCTTGATCAATTGACAGACTTGGATTGGTTGACTTTTGAGATTCCTTCCATTCCTAGTTACAGGACCTCCTGTTACTTCTCTGCCTACCATATTGAAAGCTTCACTCCTTGTCTAAACAAGAGTCATCTCAAAAGAAGAGAGACTCCAAAGTTGAAATAACATGAGGCAAGGAGCAATTATTTTTAGGCCATGGGGATGGACTGAATGAAGAAATGGTCATTTCTATCTCAAATTTCTATTTCTATAAATTCACCAAAGGGTGTGGGGTATTGGAGAATAAACATTCTCTAGCGATATGTTCTTAAAGTGTTGCATAAGATGAGAATCTGGCCTGTTATTTATGTAATTTAATTCATTCGGCATCAACATATTAGTATATTCATTGTGGGTGGAAAATTAAGACAGACCACACACTGAGGCCAATTAAACATGGGTGATTATGGATATATGGGATACCTTCTATTTTCAGAAGTCTTTCCCAGTGGCTCTTTAAACTCTGTGTTTATCCATGACCAAGTGTGTGTGGGGGGGGTTAATTCTCAAGGGTGTTTAGGAAAATCCCTGACCTTATCACAAAGAAGATCAAAGGGTTAGTTCTAACATCATTGAACTCACCCTGGTCTTTCCTCTGGCTCAATACTCCTATGTTAATGACATTACATGGGATGCAGCAATCCACAGAGGACCCTCCCTCTCCGAGGAGTTCCTTCCCCTTTTTGGTCACATGAAGACTTTCCTGGCCTATGGAATGATGGTAATCTAAACCTCAATGCAATGGCACTAAGGCATGTACCAATAACTGAGAACGAGGAGCAGAAGCAAACGACTCAAGTATCTCAATATTCCTTGGAGATTTCAAGGGTATCAACAATGACTTTTCTTTTTGGGAGGGAGGGGGCATATATAATTTTATTGTCATTTGGAATTTTATAGAAAAAATTCTTCTACCAGTGCAGGAGGACCTAGTATCTGCTCTGTAGAGTTCCAGTCATTTCAGAGAGTTTCTTAAGTCAATAGGAATGACTGATCAGCCATGAAGCCAGGCTCTTTCAGAAATAGGATAAGAACATGGTTCTCCTGGATTCCAGGACCAATTATCTCTCTGTTTTATGAGCCTACTTCTTTAATCCATAAACATATTCACAAGAAATACTTTACATAATTATAATAGACTTTTAATCTCCTTTTTGGAAAAGTTTTCCGCCATTTCTCAATGTAATATGATTGTATTGATTTCACTTTTTCTTCTTAATAATTCAGGACACTGCAGAAAGATCATAAAAAGCACTTAGGGGATTACTGAATGAGAGAAGTCCCAAACTCAAATGCTATAAAACTTGGAGGGTGTGGAGGAAGAAGAGCTGACAAGAAAGAGAATAAAAACAAGTATTTAATTAATGGTCTCTCTTTGTTGGGCCACCATTAGCAGCTCTGAACATTATGCATGTCTGTGGTTGTGCAAAATTGATTTCACAGGGTGACTTGACTAATTTAATTCTTCATGAGTTTTTGATTTTTTTTTCCTTATAAGTGAACCCTAAAAGAAATGGAGACCTGAAACAGAGGGCTTTTTTTTTTCATTTTCCAATATGCAATTGAGTCAAAACCAGTCCCATGACTCTGTTTTTCCTCCATTTTTATGATGCCATGAAATCTCCATAAGATTATCTGGGACAGACCCTTTTATCTGGCAGTGAGCTAGGCACATTAGTGAAGAGAAAAAGAAAGTGGAGAGTGATGAAAATGTTGCATTTTGGAAATCAGGAAGCACTGTAAAGGCTCCTGTTCTGATCCCCAAAACAAAACAAACACCTTTTTTGACACCAGAATACTTCCATTCAAATAAACAAAACAAAAAACTCTAGATGATCATATTTTTGAAAGAACAAAAATGTAAATGATCCAATGAGAAATAGAGAGCAATAAATTGGCATTAGTAAACAGAACAGATCGGCACCTATGGAATTTAGTCTTGAAGGAACAGAGTTCAGTGAGTGGACCATGGTCAGTCATTTGGCACGTGTCAGTGATTGGACTTGAGTTTCCCTTTCTCTGACTTAATGATCATTACATCCCACATTTCCTGTTGGCATAAAATAGAGTATCTAGGGAATAAAAAGATCACCAAATTTGCTATAAAGGTTATATGTCAGGAATGCCTGTGATTGCCATGAAATTTTCAAAGAACAAGAATGGCCTATCATGTGTTGAGTATTTTTGGTCTGGAAGATACTTGGGGTAACTGGACAGAAATGATGGAAAATGAGATGGCATTGTTGGGTAATCAATGCCTGTGCAGGTTTTGCCCACACTGATAAGCTTGAGGACCCATTACAATGATGAATGATAACAGGAACAGTCAAAACAAAGGTTAAACTTAAGTCCCTATTAGGAAAATATGATAGTTTCTTACACTAATCAGAAATTTAAACTGTGTGAAATGAACTTAAGGTACTCGACAATACCAATTTACATTATACTGTATACTTTACATAGCTACAAACCTAATGTAAATAAGTTTTATAATTAGAGATTATAATTTTGACAATTAAACTAGAACACAAGCATAATAGAGATGACATCTATTATAGATGTGACAAAGGAAAAAGGAGAGACAAAATCTATAGCAATTGCTCTGCAAATCACAGAATATCAGAGTTGGAAACCAAGTAGAGTAGTCTACTTGGTATTTAAAGTAAAATTTCATTGAGAAAATACTTGACAAATGGTCATCTGAGGGAAGAACTTCAGCAAAGAGAATCTTGCTTCATCCAAAGACAAGTCATTCCACTTTGGGACAGCTCTACTTCTTAGTAATATTCCTCAAATCTTAAAGCTAAATTAGTCTCTTTGAAACTCTGACCCATGACTCTCTATTCTGTCTTCTGGGGACAAACAGAACAAAGAAAAATCATCTTCCACATGACAATCTTCCAAGTACTCAAAGATCTGCAGCTCCCATCATCCCCTTAGGTTTTCTCTCTTCTATGTGCTTTAAGAAAAGAGTAAAGGGATGGATCCTTTAATTAGAAAAAAAATTAAGCTGTCAGGGGAAGACCCTCAGGATTGCTGTTCCAAAGAGAAATAGTTACCATTGACATTCACTGTAAGCCAAGAAGGTCCCAAATGCAGTCATCAAGTGCAATTTCGGTAAGTAGTTATTGTGATTCAACCTATGAGCTTCAGAGGGTACTGGGTTGAAGGTTTTGTGAAAGAAGAAAGAAAGAACCAGAGAGAGAGAGAGAGAGAGAGAGAGAGAGTATGATTAGAATAGAAAGAAAGAAAGAAAGGAAGGAAGGAAGGAAGGAAGGAAGAAAGAAAGAAAGAAAGAAAGAAAGAAAGAAAGAAAGAAAGAAAAAATAAGAAAGAAAGAAAGAAAGAAAGAAAGAAAGAAAGAAAGAAAGAAAGAAAGAAAGAAAGAAAGAAAGAAAGAAAGAAAAAATAAGAAAGAAAGAAAGAAAGAAAGAAAGAAAGAAAGAAAGAAAGAAAGAAAGAAAGAAAGAAAGAAAGAAAGAAAGAAAGAAAGAAAGAAAAATAAGAAAGAAAGAATACACACAACACAACCTATGTGCTTTAATTTCCCACAGCTGATCAGCATATGATTGGGACTTAAGGTAATACACTTGGTCATCCTATATACGTATACTCCTGTGTTAATCTTTCTCAAAAATTTCCAGTTAACAAACTGGAAAGTTGGAGGGAGTTTTTATAGACATCTTACCTAGATATATCCAGCATCTGGTGCATACACAGATCTCTTCTCTACTCAACTGATGTAACTTGTCCATATGAAGAATGGTGAACCTGATTCCAAGAGAGTCGTGATGATGTGTAAAGAAAATGCCTTGGAGATACTGTGGAGCATATTTATATATTGTACAATTGATTCTGGGTTGATAACAAACTAGTTTGGAAGAGAATATTTTCCCATTTTCTATGTAGCCATAACAAGGACATCTTCAAATTAATCTGAATTCTTTTGTAGCCATTCCATAATTTTTGTCTTATGGAGCAAGGATCGATCTTTAGGAGTGACCAGTAGGTGACCTTCTGGACCAAGACCATTGAAAGGTGAAAAGACTCATTTTACAGTCATGCTGCATATGACCATGTATTCATTGAGACCAATGCTAGGTAGGAACTGAGATAATTTGAGCCCACTATCCCCAAAGGCAAAGATGGTGAAGGGCAGAATTTTACCCCAAGATATTGGAGTGAAATATTTGCACTTGGGAAATCTTTGTAGTAAAAGCTAATTGATCTAAGGCAGTTAAATGAAAAGTATGCTAGGCACTGGTACCTAGAAGTGCAGAGGGAGCTATAGTTGGTGGGGCCTTAAGCCCACGATGGTAGAGAAGAGACCAGGGTTCAAGTCCTGCCTTTGATATATGCTGACTATATGACCCTTGATGAGAAATATATCCTCTCTCTGTCCTGCACAACTCTCTAAGACTGCATGTTGCAGAAGAGTTAGTGATTTATATAGAAAATAGAGTGATGGATAGCATTCTAACTAGAGAGGCTTAGATTCAAATTGTATCTCTTTGTTTCATCAATGATGTAGCCTATGGCAAATAATCCAACCTCTATGTGCATTAGGTAAAAACCAAGGATTTCTCAACTAAGTCAGAGATAGTAGAAGACCCAGTCCGAAGCTGTCTATGATGCCCACTATAATCAAGGACTATAGGATGTTAATTTTTTAAAAATTGCTTATGCTTTTCCCAACTGCCCTTTCCCTATGTTTATCAAGGAACCAGATACTTATTCCTTATTTTCCCTTGTTATTTGCTATATCCTAAATTTTTCCCCAAACACAAAGAGGCCAGGAATTAGCTACTAATATAACACCCAAATATATTTAGGATAAAGACCCAAAGTTCTGTCCAGAAAATCCCTAACTGGGAAATAAGAACAATTGTGATTACTGATAACTCTTCATCTGATATAAACTACATAAAACAAAGGGCCCATGTTAATGTGAAGGCTATTATATTGCCCTGAGAGTAAAATGTGGTTCTAACATAATGTGACTGAGTAAATCTCTGGAGAGAAAGAGAATAGGGAAGAGAGATAACAGTCAGTGAAAATATAAGACTGTAAAGCACCACCTTCACTACCTCCACCATCCAAAGAAAAGATAAAGTCCTAGAAGATTTCAACTCTGTCTCTATCCAGTATAGAGGAAAGAGAAATAAGAGAGCTCTTGTTGACTAGTGCTGCCTTCCACAGTTATGCTCACTGTGTCCAAAGAATGCAATGAAAGCCCCAGCCTGTTGGGTGAGACCCTGGTTGTGAACTTAGTAGATGCCATGAATCAAAGTTGTGGTGTGGTCTGTCGAGGATCTGCTATATTCTTCTCCACTCGTATTCTGAAAGATACACCCTAGGCAGAGACAGAAGGCACTCCCTGAGGCTGTCCTGAAGGTCACTTCACTAGATGTATTCCTGAAAAATCTGGAAGATTCTGTGTTGGGTGAGTTGTCATGTGGAGCTTTTTTCATATAAGGGATGAACAAGCTTGTCCAGAAGCCCTTTCCAGTTCTCAAAACTTGTGATTCTGTGAATCCTTCTGATACTCTTATGGTCCTGTCTCCTTACACTCCACACATAATATAATGGGCAGAATACAGAATTTCAGAGTGGGAAGGAGATTTAGAATCCTTCAAGTCAAACCTATATTAGAAAAGAAAATAATAACAACATAGTCAACATTTGGTTATCCATCCCTTGCGTAAAGCCCTTTAGGGAGGGCTGCACATTACCTTGTGAGGAAGTCCTTTCTACTTTTAAATTGCTCTAATGATCTGGAAATTTTTCTTTGAAAAATATAGTTCAGGAATCATTTGGGGACAGATTGACCATGTTTCAACAATGAGAACATTCCTTTATTAACTGGTATTTCATTTGTTTCTAGGTCAGAGATTTCAACCCAAGGTTAGATTTCAGGGCATGTATAATTCAGAAATGGAAGAAAAAAATTATTCTCTATTTCAGTATAATTTATTTCATTTGAAATGTATATTTACCTATAAATGTATATTATATGTGTGTTTGTGTGTATATACACACATGTATATGTGTGTGCACATTCACACACAAAAATTATACACACATGTGCATGTATGTATATATACACATAAACCTATATATGCGTGTATACACACACACAGACACACGCAGACACACACAGACACACACACAATATATATATATACACATATGTATTCGTATAAATTTTATGTAATTAAAAAGAAAGTGTTCACAGGTTCTACCAGACTGGCTGTCAAAGGGGTCCATGATAAAAAAATGGAAAAGAACCCCTGTTCTAGGGTGTTCAACTTAATCCACCTAATAAAAACCAGGGCAACATCTAAGCTATTAGAACATAAGCACATTGGCTCTAGAAGCACATAAAGGCATACATAGGATTCAATCTGGATGCAAAGGAATCACATTTGCCCCATTTGTGCCTTCAGGCTCCTGGGGCAAACTTTGCATCTGCACTCCTGTTTCTCTCCATTTATTTATTTAGTATTTCTTGCTCTCACTGCTAGGTCTGCTTCTGTTAGGAGGAGCTATGTGCTCACCCCCCAGAGTTGCAACTCCATGTCAACCTAACAAACTAAATGAAAAAAGGTTTAAGATCTGCCCCTTTTAAATTAATTCTAAACACCAATATATCAGTGATCTCTCCCACACAGCATCTCCACCCCCCAAAAGACCAAAAACAGCAATGAGCAGGATAATCTAATTCCTCCCATATTACTTCAGTCTGAATTTGTAAAATCCCCAATAGAAGTATTCCTTGATTCCTTAAAAAATTGTTTGTTTGGGTTTTTTTTCAGGATCTTTAATAAATGAAGGCCTGCAGCATAGGAATCATTACCCAGAAGTTCCTTCAGAAATGACCTATTGTGTATTCAAAGCCAGCTTGGGAATATGCTGATTCTTCCTTCTTACTACTGGAGGGCAGATTTTTCATTTTTAGTTGCTGGTAACCTTCTTCACATGGTGGAACAAAGCTGTTGGCTTGGGGTCATGCTACAGAACATCTGAAAAAAGCCCAAGCTTCAATGCAAGGTCCAGAAGAACCATGAAGCACAGTGTCCCAAGGATGTCTTCAGTCCTCCTTTTCTCCAACTTGAGACTGCTCAGACACTGAGCATCGTGAAGACCAGGATAAAGCCAATCAGCATTCAGGATTCTCTTTTTTCCCTTTCAAAACTTATTCAATACTCTTCCTCCCCCCCTTTTTGGTAATGTGACAGCATTGCATTGCTGGGGATGCTACTCAATGACCCCAAGGAACTCTCTGGCTTTGGAAATTTCAGCTAAGGTGGCAACCCAGATTGGTAGCGGGAATTCTTCACATGGTGCTGATTTTAGGAAATGATAAAGCAAATAAGTACTTGTGAGAATTGTTTCCAAGATGGTTGCATCATCAAATGGAAATAACATTTTTGAAAGAGAGGCCTCATCTGGTATCCTTTAGAGAAGCCATCTCCTCTATGTTTTCCTTCTCCTTAGAATTGTTCCCTTCATTGGGATGCTGCTTTATAGCTGTGGGAAAAGTACTTGGTGAAGGGACATAGGATGTCTGGCTGAGTCCCATCACTTTAGCAACTATATGATATGGATCATCAAAACCTTTATTAGGCCAACTTTCCTCATCTATAAAGGAGCTTTCTGGTAGCAAATCTTTACTATATAAGTAGATTCTTCTTCTTCTTGTTAAATATCATGATTTTACTGTCATATCAAAGGGCCATATGGAGGAGGTGACTCCAGATTGACCCCCGAGTACCACCCCCAAAACAAACTGGCTTCGGGACCCTGCTCATTTTGTGTAATCACACAATGCCCCCATACAACTCTCTAGGATTCTAAATTGAAGAGAAGGTGCCAACCTGCATTGCAAGGGAGTTCTTTGCCTTTTTCAATGAAAGCTGAGGTCTAGTCTGTATCACCTTCTCTACTTTTAGCCTTCTCCATAGTTCCTTCAGTACCATTACATTTCTGATGATCATCCTTCAGATTATGTATAGCTTTAGATGCTTCTATTTGGCCTTTAAAGACTTTCAAAGCCTGGCTCTAGGAAACATTTCCAAGATGATTAACCCTGCCTTTTACATTTCAGATGAATTGGCCTATGTGCTCTTCCCTAAACAACCCCATTAAATCTCCTATCTCCATGCCTTTGCATAGGTTGTTCCTCTGGCTGGAATGCTTTCCTTGCTCACTTCCAGCTAGTTGAACCTCTGACTTCCTTTAAATAGAAGCATCATTGACATTTCTTCTTCTCTCTTGCCCCTCCAGCTCATCACTGCTGTGGTGGATAGATGTCACACCACCCCCAAAGCACTTTGCATTTATCTTGTTTGTGTGCTGTATTTATTTTTGTGCATACATATTTTTTTCATCCCATAGATTGTAAGCTCCCTGAAGGTAGAGGCCATTTCCTCTGTGTTTTGGAATTCCAGAGCTTAGCATAGAGGCTGGCCCACAGCAGGTACATAAGTCTTGGTTGAATTGTATTGGCTTCCATGTGAATGAACCAAAGGTCAGAAGACACTGTATGCCCCAATGAAAGTAAGAGTTTCTTGAGATGGTTGTCCAGCTTTCTTCATTCCACTCTACTTGTGTTTAACTCCATCTGAAGTAGAAAAGTAAGGAATATCATTTGAGTCTTTTCCCCATAAATACCTTTTATCTTTGAATTGGTCATGGAGAAGGGAGCTAGCTTCAATTGGAAACAACTAATCTGGATTTTTTGTCTCCAGAGGCACTTGACTGCTTACCTTCAGGGCCTGGATGGTTAACAGCTCAGATGTCTCTGGGAGGGGCTGGAGCTTCAACTGTCTGGGTTCCATGGCCTCCACCAGGATGAACAAGCATTCCAACACTATCTTCCATCCAGCCCAGAATCCTTCGTTTTTCCTGCCAATCAAAGCCCGGGTTCCATATCCCCCAAACTGGAGATTCTGCAAAGTTCCTACTAAATATGCCCCCCTTTTCTTCCCAAAGTATTGAATTATCTCTGTGAAATTGAATATTGATTCTTCCACTTGTAAAGTTTTATGGCATCAACCTGACTTGTAGAGCTTTGGGCTCTATTTAAAGACACAGAAATTGATCCTGCTAACATGCTTCATGAAAAGTCACTCATTTTAGTGGATTGTGCTTTAGTGTTTAATGGAAGCCCCTTGCAACAGGATGCTGGGACTGAGAATGTAAGCTCTTGAAACGATCACTTTGGAAATGATTCTGAGGGAGATTAATTCCATACTATTACCAAGCAGAGGGAATAATAAATGGTCCTTTTCCTACCTCTATAGCTTAATAAATGTCATATCTCCACAGGCCACACAGGTCCTGCATTCCAGATCCAAAGTGCCTCTCTATCTCTACTTACAAAAGCTGGCCTTATCAGCATTCATATTCAGAGGGTGGGGGGAGGATCCTTTAGGCAGTGACATCCAAGCCTGACCTTGAATAAGGCCTCTTCCATCCTGCAGGAGATTTATTTTTTTCCTTTGTGCTATGCGTATGTACTGAGAGCTTAATTGATTCAGTTCTAGATGTGTCAGAGAACACCCTGGTCATGGCCCTCTGGACTAGGACAAGCTCTATTAATAGGAGCTGCCAGGCTCCCACTAATAGAAATGTTGACTTCAGGTACTGTTATTTTACCAATCGGCTTTTCAGAGTTAAAGGGCAAACCTTTGACATAATCTCAAAATTACTCTGACTTTTGAAGAAACCCATAGGTCAATTTGTGCCCCATTCTCTGTTCCCATCTGGATATCCAGGGATGTCACTGAGCACACATGTTCTTCAAACCCAACTCCCAGACTGCAAGCTTTGCTCTCTGCTATAAAACTCCCAGTTATGATGGTAAGCTTAATGATTGCCAAGTTGGACCATTTTAGCACTGTATGTGAAATGACTGCCTACCTAGTCTCAAGATGACATTTTTGAAGTGAGTCACTCAGTACCTCCTTCTAAAGGCTTGATCATACTCCCTCCCTCTACTTCTTTCTCTGCAATTCAGGATTCTTTGGTGATGAAACATCACAGACATTGTCTGACTATAAGACTCTATTGTTGGTTTGCTCAATTTTGTCGAACCACTTAGTTCCTTTATCTTTGTTTTCATTCTTCATTAGTAGGAATGGGTTCCTAGGTAGGAGAGGGTGAGGAATATATTTTAAAATGAAGGTGGTATAAAAACAAAAGACATAAATATATTTTAATAGTGTCAGGCAAACAAAAGGCAAATCCAATAAATGTTTGATAAATGATATGGGAAAAATAAATCTGCATAAGCCTTAGCATCCCTTAGAGGGGACATTAACGGTACTCAAGAGTAAGAAATGGAGATTGATGAACAAAAGAGATGATGGCATATTTTGCTCCATCTACTTTATAAATTCTGAAATTATTTTTCAGAGTTTCTTGTCATCCCATTTTTCTCTTTGCTTAATGATGCCCATCCCTGTTCTTTAACTCATTTTAACCACCATTTCTTATACTCCTCTGTTCTTTCCCAGGTCAGAACCCCTTCTCTGGTAAACTAACTCAGCTCGACACTTTCCCCCATTCTCACATTTCTGCCTTCATAAAACCCAAACTAGAATTATACCCAACATCAACTTTTTTTTTTCCTTGGGTATACTGAGTAATTTTATTAGGTTCAACCCATTGTCCTAGATTTTTGAGAACTTATGGGATCATAGAGCATCAAAGATCATAGAAGAAGGAAGAAGAATGTAAAGGAATGAAAAAGAAAGAATTGGTTGGTTTATGAAGAGCCTTAAGAGGATTTCATATTGGATCTTTCAGGAAATAAAATTTTATTGAATGTGGGAGTGGGAATGATGGTCAGACGTTTAGATTGATCACTTCATGGTTTAGCTGAACAGATGATGGACTGCAGTAGGGAGATACTTTAGGCAGGGAGACCAACCAGCAGGGTATTGCAATAGGCTAGGCATGAGGTGTTAAGAGATCCACTGAAGTGGTGGTATGGTGATACCAGAGGGTAGCAAGGGGTTTATGGGAAAGATGTTATGAAGGAAGAAATGAAAGGATGTGGCAACAGTGAGGAGGGAAAATGGCAGCAATCTCCCAAGTCCTGATTTTGCTGAAACCATCTTAGCCCTTCATAATCATGTTTCTCTTTTTTAATACTTCCTGTACCTTTAGAAAGCAATTCTACAGCTTCCCCAGGAACAACAGTTGGATTTTTTTGGCCTTTATTTTGAATACTGCTCTGTTTCCTTTCTTGGAAAGTTCTAGTAATATTTGCTTTCTCAATATACAGCTTTCCCCTCATTTTTGATTCGCTTCCAGCTCTTACTGACAAAGGTTTAGGAAGCACTTCTACCAATTTTCTCATGTACCAAGGATATAATTTGTCTAGGAAGGATCACTTGAACCCATGTAAGGTAGTTGGGGGCTTTCTTACTGTTTCCTTATAGACCTTGGATATTAAGTTCCTATTACTCATTTTTATTTTGTGATTTTAATGTGAAGGTCATTCTCCTCTAGAGAGAAAACAGAGACAAAAGCAGAACCGAGGAGCTCTTTCTCCTCTCTGTTATTTGCCATCATCCTCATCCAGCTATACCCAGCAGGAAGGCTGGTGGAAGAAAACTCTCACAATCTTATTCCCATCCCTACTCCTCTATCTTCACTTCCTAGTCCCATGTCTTCTCTTCTTCAGGTTAAACATCTCCCACCATTGACACACTTATCCTTTGCACTATCTTCTCTACCTGAACTACATGCAATCTCTCTTCACCAGCACCTCACTAAATTGCTGGCTTACCTTAAGGCACCACTTCCTATAGGAAGGCTTTTTAGATCCTCCTAGCTGCTAGAGCCCTCCCAACCAAAAAAGTACTTATTTTGTACTTACTTTTACTCATTTGTTCTTAGATTTCTGTGTATATGTTGTTTTTCTCTGATGATGTACACGCTTTTGGGGGCAGAAAGCTTTTTTTGTTGCCCTACATGTTGCCATCTTTCCAATGCTAATGTTCTCCTGGGGTTGTGCTATGGCACTGAGATATGGAAGACATGCTTTAGAAGAGCTGGCACTGAGCATCTCTCAGAGGGCAATGCAGATTCAGCATGTGGTGGATGATGTCTGAAGGTAGCACAAGGTCAATCTAAGTCCTGTAATGTAACTCTGAAGTAACAGGCTTCTTCAAGGATGATGATGTGATAGGAAGAGAGGACGGGTTAGTTACATGGCAAGAGTGAGCCGTAACATGCAGACAACCAGAGTGCTCCAGCACTATTGTCAGGATTATGGGAGAAAGCCATGTAGCCCTACAGCATGTTGGGTGGGTCCCTGGTGATGAAATTTTGTAAGGAATTGGGTGAGGGTCACATAGGCAAAGCTGAGCTAAAATCAGTATCACTGGAGGGAACTCCCAAATCAGGAATATGTATCCATTGAAGTATCCCCAGCACCTACCAATGTGTCTAGTAGACAGAAACACAGACTACATACTTGTTGTTTCAACTCGAAAATTATGTGATTCACTGCACCCCTGAGACTCATATGTTCCCTCTTGTGATTGGATTATTCCTGTGATTTTAAGAGCCTTCATGCTTCTGGCAAATTTCAGAGGTGATTTTCTCTTAAATTCCTTTCCATTGTGGTAAAGGACAGAAGCTGAGCTAATGGAAGGTCACACACATAAAACTAAGTGCCATTGTGATCTCTTCAATATTATATTGCTAATTTATCTTCTATTCATATACCTTTTCTGCCATAGATTTTAAAGCATTTGCCAACTTGATTCCATTTTCTCTCTCTTCTCCATGACAGACTATTTTTCATAAATACAGTTATATCTATCTCTAATCTTGCATAATCCATTAGGGGATAATCAAATCAAGCCTCCTTTATGGGGACATTGTCTTCCTCCATGTTTTATGCACTCCTGTCAAGACTGTTAAGATGTCCTCTTTGATGATGACATCTTGTGTCTCTCACAAACAATAGTCCTTGCCATTCTGCTATCGCTATATTTGAGAGTTTATTGTAGGACTGGTGGCTAGGGAAATGATTATCAAGTATATTGTCAAAGAATTGATGTGAAACCTGAAGAAAGAACAGGGAGTCTCATCTAGGCAGATAGAAAGATGGAGAGAAAGAGAGAATACGTGTAACAACTCTGGCCTCTCTTTAATCAGGAAATTGCCATAAGCTGAGGATATGCTTTAACTAGTGTGTCCATGAGGGCCCACTCCTTTCCTTGACCCACGAATGTGGAGGTAATGAGTGCTAGAACCCATGCATCCAAGTATTCTAACCCCCGTTAGCTTTCATTTATGCTACGCATTGTGGTATATATAATAGATAGAAAGTTAATACATGGAATCTTTTTTTTAAGTATAACAATGAAATTTAATTTATATTTTTTGTATACACATATGCTTTACTATTTATTAACTAGCAGAAACCCATTTTATTAGGCAAAGAAAATATGCACACGCAAAAATGTATTTCTTTTTACTCGTTTTCTAAAAAAGAAAAAAAAGGACAGTTTTGTTCATCATTGACATTGATTTCTTATGACTGATAGAACTCTCTATCCACACTCATTTTTTTAAATAATAGTATTTATATATATTTGAAATATTTAATGTTAAGACCTCGAATTTCAGATCTATTTCCTTCCTCCCTTGTCACCCATTCCCTCTGGGGAGATAGGTAATTCAGTATATGTTGTACATGTCTAGCTATGCAAAACATTATCATAGTAGATATATTGTACAAGGCTGCTTATAATTCCCTCCCACTCATCCTACCCCGCACCTGGTCCATTCCCTACATGATCCTGTCCCTCTTCTATAGTGGGTACTTCCAACCTCCCCTCCCCCCAAGGATGCCCCCCCATCAATCATCCCTCCTCTCATCCCCCTTCCCCCTATTCTGCTGCAGGTTGAGATATCCCATTTAGTATGTATGTCATTCTCTCCCTGAACCAAATTCAATGAGAATGTGGATTTGCCTTTTTTCCCCTTCCTATTCTCCCCCTCCCTTGCAACCACTTCCCCTTGCTTCTTCTACATGAGATAGTTTACCCTACCCTGTCTCTCCCCATCTCCTCTTGCCACTTTCCTCTCTCACCTCATAATTTCATCCCTTGAGTATTCTCCCTTCCCAACAAATTCAACCTATGCCCTCTATCCATATACACACACATTCACATATGTATTCATATGACCACACACCCTTCTTCCATTATTTTCATAGTGAGAAAGATATCATCAGTCACAGTTATTGCTTTTCCATATAGGAATGTAAATAGTTCAACTTTGATAAGTTCCTTTTGATTTCTTTTCCCTGATTACCTTCTCAGGCATCTCTTGCTTCTTGTGTCTGGATGTCAAATTTTCTACTCAATTCTGGTTTTTTCCTCAAGAATGCTTGAAAGTCCTCTATTCCACTGAATGACCATATTTTCCCCTGAAACAAAATACTCAGTTTTGCTCGGTAGGTGACCCTTGGGTTCATTCCCAGTTCTTTTGCCCTCTGGAATATCATATTCCATGCCCTTCGATCCCTCAATGTAGAAGCTGCCAGGTCCTGGGCTATTCTGATTGTGTTTCCACAATATTGAAATTGTTTCTTCCTGGCTGCTTGTAGTATTTTCTCCTTGATCTGGGGATTCTGGAACCTGGCTATAATATTCCTGGGAGTTTTCTTTTTTGGGATCTTTTTCAGGAGGTGATCGGTGGATTCTTTCAACCTCTATTTTGCCCTCTGGATCTAAAACATCAGGGCAATTTTCCTTGAGAATTTCTTGAAGGGTGATTTCTAGGTTCTTTCTTTGATCATGGCTTTCAGGTAGTCCAATAATTTTTAAATTGTCTCTCCTGGATCTATTTTCAGGTCAGTGGTTTTTCCCATGAGATATTTCACATTGCCTTCTAATCTTTCATTTGTTTGGATCTGCTTAACAGCATCTTGATTTCTCATAAAGTCATTAGCTTCCATTTGCTCCAGTCTAACTCTGAAGGAATGAATCTCCTCAGTGAACTTTTGAGATTCTTTTTCCATCTGGCAAATTCGACTTTTTAAGGCATTCTTCTCCTCATTGCCCTTTTGGGCCTCCTTTGCCATTTGAGTTAGTCTATTTCTTAAGGTGTTGTTTTCCTCAGTCAGGCTGTTGACCCTCATTTCATACTTTTCCTGCATCCTTCTCATTTCTCTTTCCATTTTTTCCTCCACTTCTCTTATTTGATTTTTAAAGTCCTTCTTAAGGTCCTCTATGGCCTGCAACCCGCTCATGTTTTCCCCTGGGGCTTTTGGAGCAGGACTTCTGACCTCACAGTCCTTTTCCCGCTCTATGCCCCCAAAATAGGAGTCTAGGGTTGCATTTTTCTGTTTCCTTTGCCTTGGCATGTTGCCACTTAATTACTTGACTTTTGGGCTTGTTGCCACACTATGGCTTTAAGGCCAGATAGAGGAATTTTCGTCCCGAATGTGTGGGGGGCAACTTCCGTTTCTGGCAAGCTGTAAACCCACCCACGACTTCCACCCTAGATCACAATCCAGATCCAGGGAGGTTAAAGCAAGAGCGATTACCCCCCAAGACTGATCGCTGAATCTCCCTACAATTAATTGCAGGCCAGGAGCCGGAGCTGCCTCTGAAAACTACAAAATGGTGTGTCTCCTCAGTGGCTTCTAGCCCCTAGGGGAGGGAGCTGAAGCATTCCCCAAATACAGGTCCCAAAGTCCATAGGACACTAACCTCTTACTTTGTCCTAGGCATGTCTATGTTGATAATTCTGGAGTCCCCACAGCTGCTGGTGTTCTGGGGTCCCTCCAGCCAGCTGCTGGCCCTACCGCCCTGGGGCTAAAACCTCGGCTCACGGGGACCTTGGCTCGGCTCGGCTCTGCTCCCCACACTCTGCGCGCTGCATGCTGCTGGCTCCCAGACTGCTGCGCTGGTCCTTCCTGCAGGGCTGCTGGGCTGTCCTCAGCGGGAGGTTAGCTTCTCTGTGTCATTCTGTGGGTGCTGGTGCTCCAGAAGTTGTTCAGAGTCCCCTTTTACATAGTTTGGGGGGAATCTGGGGGCAGAGTGGCTTGGATGAGCTGTTTCTACTCCGCCATCTTGGCTCCGCCAATACATGGAATCTTAAAGTTTGCTACCCAATGACATTTATTTGACACCTACAATGTGTCAGACACTATGCTAGTCACTGAAAATATAGAAACAAAATAAAAGAGTCCCTGTCCTCAAAAGCTGTTACATACTAATTGAACAAGCCAATATTTACACAAGTAAGTAGATCAAAAGTATATCTAGTGTGATGTGAAGTAATGTGGGGGTGCTGAGAATATGAAGAGTTAGGAATGACTGGAGAATGCTAGGGAGTATGTGGGATGAAGAAGAAGGAGCACATTCATGAGCTGGGAATGTCTTAGGCAGGAGTAATGGAAGTAGGAAAGAAAATCCCTTTTATGAGGCTCAGCAAATACATAATTGGGATTGAAACAATGTAAGAAAGAATAATGAAATAAGACTTGGAGAGCAGATAGGAATCTATAATTAATTTAAGAACTCACAAAATGGGAGCAGGCATGCCTGGTTCTTTGGGTACTCACCAGGAAAGGCCACAATGGCCATGGATAGTGGGGCTACAATCACCCTTTATAAGGCACAGACAGTACAAAGGCAGAAAGGGGTACAGAGGCAGATGGAATGGGAAAAGAGAGTAGGATGACAAAAAGAGCCAGGGAGTGGGGAAAAGAGGTGGAGAATATCATACGTGTAACTAGGGATTCAGATCAGTAGCACTGGGCAGCACAAGCCCAACGTAGATGGAAAAGGGCTTAGGGAAAAGAGTTTGAAGTTTCATTTTTGGAAAACAGGCTAATTTTCTTCTGTGGTTAGTTCATTAATATATCCACATCATCTCAAAGTTTTTGGTAAAACTTCGAAGGTAGCATGCCCACATCATCTCAAAATGATCAACACCATTTGTTGATCTGCTCGGCTTTGCTGAAGAAGCCTGAAATTGGTCTGAGACTTACATATCACAGGATCAAACACCTTGCAGAGGCATTCAGATGGCTTTTGCTGCTTTGGCACATACCACTAGGATGTGAATTTGGGTTAGTATGTGATTCTGTTGTTCATCAGTTGTGTCAGTTATGTCTGATTCTTCATGACCCCATTTGGAGTTCTCTTGGCAAAGACACTATTTGCTATTTCCTTCTCCAGATCATTGTATATACAATTTGTAAATTATAGTCTTTTGATCTTTAGGATATTTGTAAGTGACTTCCAGGTTCCCCTTTGCCATCTGGCTACCTATAAAATTACTTTTATTATGTTGACTAGAAGGGGTGGTCAGGATGACCAGAACATCTATACAATTTTAACACAAGGTGGGAACCTGCTTGTACAGGGCTTTAAATTCCAGGCTGAGGATTTAATATTTGCTATCACAGGCAATCATGATACATTGAAGATTTTTTAATCAGGGGTGAAAAGGTAAACCTATGATTTAGGAAATCATTTTGGCAGTTGAGTGAATGATGAATTTGAGGAAGTTGAGTTAGACCAATTGGAAATGTATTTCAGTAGTCCAAGGAAGAAGTGGTAATGGTGGTGACTATAGAATTGGAAACAAGCAGATGTACAAAAGAGATGGTGTCAAAATGGAAAGAACAAAATTTGACAATGGACTAGCTAAGTAAAGTTAGTGTGACAGAAGTGATTCTGATGCCCAGGTTGAGAGCCTGGGTGAATGCAAGTTTGGCATTGCAACAGAAAGAAATAAGGAATCCCAGAGGAGAAGAGAGTCTTGGGGGAAAGAGTTCTGTTTTATACATGTTGAATTTGAAATGCTTATAGAACATCCAATTAAAAATGCTCAAATGGCAGTTGGTGATGCAGTATTGGGGCTCAAGAGAGTGATTAAGAATGGATATGCTGATCTGGGAATAATTGCCATAAAGATGATAGTTAAACTCATGGGAGCTGAGGAACGTACCAAGAGACAGTACAGATGGAAAAGAGAAGAGGGCCTAGGACAGAGCCGTGGGTCACCCCTCCTATTAATGAGCATGACCTGGATGAAGATCCAGTAAAGGGGACTGTGCAGGAATGGTCAGAGACATAGGAAGGGAATCAAGAGGGAACATTGTCATGAAAACACAAATATGAGAGAACAACCCAAAGGAAACAGGGACTGAAAGCACCAAAGGCTGGAAAAGGGGGAATGAAAGATGAAGATTAAAGAAAAGGACATCAGATTTGGCAAGACAGACAGCACTGGCAAATGTAAAGCAAGCAGCTTCAGGTGAATGATTATGTCAGAAGCCAGATTGTGGAGGGGTTTTTTTTTCCATTACGTAATTGTGCCTGGTATATTCTTACATTAAAAAATATTCTCCATATTCACTATTAATTTATCTTGTTCATTAAAAATTAACACAGACTTAGATAAAAATCCACCTCTCAGTCCTGGCCTCCTCCCCTCCCTCTTCCTAGGGCCATAGAGACCCTAGCTCCAAGCTGTGGATGTGTGCTCAGGCTTCAGCAACTAGCTTGGCCATAGCCCTTTAGGAGCAAAAGTCTTCCAGGGGCTGCAAGCCCATCAGCAGTGCTGAGGAAAGCAGCTTCTGCCAGTGTTGGGAAAACCTACTCTGAACTGCCAGCACCAGACCAGAGAACTAACAGTGGAAGGTAGAGGTCACTAGGATATGTGCCTGTGGGGAGTTCAGTAGCACTCCACCAACCAGAGGGAACATCAGAGCATCCAGGTGGGGACATTCTGGCCAACCAAAGGTCAGTTGGGGAAGAGACTTCAGCTAGTGAACCATGAATTGTCCAGTGTGGGAGAGGGCTGAGATTCTCTGAGATCCAGTCTGCAAGGAAGCATAATGAGAGGAATGAAAGGCAGAAGTGAGTTATAAAGAAAATATGGGGTGGGGGGAAGGGGGTGATGGATGTATGGGGAGACAGAAAGTACCTAAGATTCCAGAGGGAAGAAGTCTCAAAAACTTGTAACATAAACAGATAAATAAATGGAAAAAAAGAACAGTAACAACTGAAAGAAATATGGCCTAGTAAATGAGTTCAGGCATCTATGAATAAATACTGAAAAACAAAAGAAAATTATTCCAACACTTGATGAGACAGAGAACTCTGTGGAATGTGAGCAAAACATGGAATAATAACATGGTGTTCCTGAGTATTTTAAAAGAGAAATGAGAAATAAGAAAACTATTTCTTTTTGAATATGATATGATGATATAATTGGAAAATACCAAAGACTTACCCAAAAAAGTTAAGAAACAAGGAATAATTATGGGAAAGTAACAGGATATAAAGTAAATCCACATAAATAAAACAGCATTCCTATATACAATAAACAATACCCTGCAAGAAAAGATAGCAAGAGATACCCCATTTAAATTAACTCTAGACAGTATAAATACTGGGAGTACAGAATTGATGTCCTGCACAGTAAAATTAATAAGCAGAAGAAAAAAGCATGAATCTGCAATGGCAAGTCTCACCAAAGAAAGAAAAGAGAGACTAAGAGATTTGGAAATACAAATATATAGAAGTGAAGGACAATCTAGGAGAAGAGAACCAAAAAAAAAAAAAGAATGTTAAAAGGAGAGAACTGCCCAGAACTTTTAAACATAGGAAAGGAAATTCCAGTGGAAAGAATTCACAGATGGTCTAGAGAAAAAAAAATCTAAGGCTGCAAGCTCCAAGACATATAGTGGATTTAACAATTCAATTCAGAAAAAAGAAGTTCTGCAGGCCATCTGGAGAAAGACCTTCAAATACAAAGGAAGGAAACTACATATGAGTAATGAAAGATTATTCTGCAACCCACTAGAAAAGGGAAGAGGGAATGGGATAATGTGTCCCAAAGAACAATGAAGTTAAGGAAGTAGCCTAGGGAGATGGATCCTGCAAATCTGAGCTTAATCATAGACAAGAAAATATGATCATTCAATGTTAAAGAAGAATTTGAAACATTTTATTAAGGAATGTGAAAATCTGATAGAGGTAACAGTAAGGAGGAATATGGGTCATTAGGGACAGAACCTGGTGAATGCTTTTTTTGTAAGACATTACAACAGAGGGAGGTATAAGAAAAGGGCATGGTGAACAGGGAGATAGAGAGGAGTGAGAAATGAGGAGGTCAAATCAAGGTCTATAAATGAGGGGAACAGAACAACAGTGGTCTCAGAATCTATAGGAGAGTAAGGAAGGATGAGTGAAGAAGGACTGAAAAGGGGAGGGAAGAAAGGAGGTCTTTATTTGCAGATGGGAAGAGGTTTCAAGGAGATAAGGATCTCACATTGGAAAATCATATCATATCTGGGGGATATGATGCTGATAAACCTGCTTGTCTTAGGAGGGAGTTGGAACCCTTGGAGGTAACTGGCACCTGGAGAATTGTAAGAGTATGGACACATGCAAGAGATTTCCAGGTAAATGTATGAAAAAAGTCAACAAGAGAGGGTATAGATCAGTTGACCGGGGAAGTGCCCTAGCACAGTGCAGTGCTCCCTGATAACTGAAATTATAGTCATGATTCTGAGAGTGAGGCACACTGGAAAAGGGGGATCCATGGGATAAACTTTAAAGGGCAGTGGCAGATAGTCTAGAGGACAAAGCCTAGATTTGATACCTCAAAATACTGGATTACAGGGACAACTTTAAAAAATGATAGTAAGATCCAGTTATTAGAGGGGTCATGAATTAGAGAATTGGGTCTAAAGGAAACAGAGAAGATGAATAATTAATAGAGTAAAAGAAATTATTTGGGGGGGCAGAGTCAAGATGGCGGAGTAGAAACAACTCTTCCATGGAGCTCTCATACACACTACTTCAAAATTATGTAAAAGGGGGACTCTGAATGATCTCTGGAGCTCCAGAACTCAAAAAATGACACAGAGAAGCTAACCTCCCGCTGAGGACAGCCCAGGAGCCTGTCAGGGAGCAGCCAGCTCAGCCCTCTAGAAGCCAATCCCAGGCCCGCATAAGTCAAATGTTTTAGCCCCAGGGCAATTGGACCAGCAGCAAGCTGGAGGGACCCCAGAACACCAGCAGCTGTGGCATTGCCAGAATTATCAACACATAGATTCCTAGGACAAAGTGAGAGGTCAGTACCTTACGGACTTTGGGACTGGTTGCTCAGCTTGAGCCACATAGCCACATTGCAGCTTCAGCTACTAACCTGCAGACTGTAGGGGGATCTGGTGATCAGTCTGGGGGTGGTGGGGACAATCACTCTTGCTTTACCCTTCTTGGATCTGGATTGAGATCTGGGGTGGAGGTCTTGGGGTGCATGACCAGCTTGCCAGAGTGGGTGAAAGCTTCAGAGAGGCCACCCAACTAATACCTCCAGAAGTTGAGAAAACCCAAGCATTTGGGACAGAAGCTCTCCTGGCAGGTGGCAGAGTCCTACTGTGGCAACAAGTCCAAAAGTCAAGTAATTAAGTGGCAACAAAGGAAACAAAATAAACAGAAAAAATCAACATTAGACTCCTATTTTGGGGGTAAGGAGGATCAAAACATGGAACAGGAGGAGGACTGTGAGGTCAGAAATCCTACACCAGAAGCCCCAAATGAAAATACAAGCTGGTTACAGGCCATAGAGGATCATAAGAAACAGGTAAGAAAAGTGGGAGAAAAATTGGGAAGAGAAATGAGAAAGATGCAAGAAAAGTATGAAATGAGAGTCAACAGTCTGACTGAGGAAAATAAGACCTTAAAATACACTAACTCAAATGGCAAAAGAGGCTCAAAAAGGCAATGAGGAGAAGAATGCCTTAAAAAGCCGAATTTGCCAGATGGAAAGAGAATCTCAAAAGCTCACTGAGGAGAATTATTCCTTCAGAATTACACTAGAGCAAATGGAAGCTAGTGACTTTATGAGAAATCAAGATGCTATTAAGCAGATCCAAAGAAATGAAAGAATAGAAGGCAATGTGAAATATCTCATGGGAAAAACTACTGACCTGGAAATTAGATCCAGGAGAGACAATCTAAAAAGTATTGGACTTCCTGAAAACCATGATCAAAGAAAGAATCTAGAAATCATCCTTCAAGAAATTCTCAAGGAAAATCATCCTGATGTGAAAGAATCCACAGAACACCTCCTGAAAAAGATCCCAAAAAGAAAACTCCTAGGAATATTGTAGCCACTTTCCAGAATTCCCAGATAAAGGAGAGAATATTACAAGCAGCCAGGAAGAAACAATTTCAATATTGTGGGAACACAATCAGGATAACACAGGATCTGGCAGCTTCTACACTGAGGGATCGAAAGACATGGAATATGATATTCCAGAGGGCAAAGTAGCTGGTATTAAAACCAAAAATCACCTACCCAGCAAAAACTTCGATGTACTTCGTTCAGTTACGTATTGCTGG
>WOXC01005367.1:0-128498 GCA_011680675.1 Gymnobelideus leadbeateri | reverse complement strand
AAGGCATTCTTCTCCTCATTGCCCCTTTGGGCCTCCTTTGCCATTTGAGTTAGTCTATTTTTTAAGGTGTTGTTTTCCTCAGTCAGGCTGTTGACCCTCATTTCATACTTTTCCTGCATCCTTCTCATTTCTCTTTCCAATTTTTCCTCCACTTCTCTTATTTGATTTTTAAAGTCCTTCTTAAGGTCCTCTATGGCCTGCAACCCGCTCATGTTTTCCCCTGGGGCTTTTGGAGCAGGACTTCTGACCTCACAGTCCTTTTCCCGCTCTATGCCCCCAAAATAGGAGTCTAGGGTTGCATTTTTCTGTTTCCTTTGCCTTGGCATGTTGCCACTTAATTACTTGACTTTTGGGCTTGTTGCCACACTATGGCTTTAAGGCCAGATAGGGGAATTTTCGTCCCGAACGTGTGGGGGGGCAACTTCCGTTTCTGGCAAGCTGTAAACCCACCCACGACTTCCACCCTAGATCACAATCCAGATCCAGGGAGGTTAAAGCAAGAGCGATTACCCCCCAAGACTGATCGCTGGATCTCCCCACGATTTGTAGGCTGGGAGCCGGAAATGCCTCTGAAAACTACACAGTGGCGTGTCTCCTCAGCAGCTTCTAGCCCCCAGGGGAGGGAGCTGACGCATTCCCCAAATACAGGTCCCAAAGTCCATAGGACACTAACCTCTACTTTGTCCTAGGCAAGTCTATGTTGATAATTCTGGCGTCTCCACAGTTCCTGGTGTTCTGGGGTTCCTCCAGCCGGCTGCTGGCCCTGCCGCCCTGGGGCTAAAACCTCGGCTCACGTGGACCTGGGCTCGGCTCGGCTCCTGCGCTCTGCGCGCTGCCGGCTCCCAGACCACTGCGCTGGTCCTTCCTGCAGGGTGCTGGGCTGTCCTCAGCGGGAGGTTAGCTTCTCTGTGTCGTTCTGTGGGTGCTGGGGCTCCAGAAGTTTTTCAGAGTCCTTTTTACATAGTTTGTGGAGAATCTGGGGGCAGAGAGGCTTGGACGAGCTGTTTCTATTCCGCCATCTTGGCTCCGCCCCAGGAAAACAACTCCTTAAAAATAGACTAAGCTCAAAAGGCAAAGGAGGCCCAAAAGGGCAATGAGGAGAAGAATGCCTTAAAAAGTCGAATTTGCCAGATGGAAAAGAATCTCAAAAGTTCACTGAGGAGATTCATTCCTTCAGAGTTAGACTGGAGCAAATGGAAGCTAGTGACTTTATGAGAAATCAAGATGCTGTTAAGCAGATCCAAACAAATGAAAGATTAGAAGGTAATGTGAAATATCTCATGGGAAAAACCACTGACCTGGAAAATAGATCCAGGAGAGACAATTTAAAAATTATTGGACTACCTCAAAGCCATGATCAAGGAAAGAACCTAGAAATCACCCTTCAAGAAATTCTCAAGGAAAACTGCCCTGATGTTTTAGATCCAGAGGGCAAAATAGAGGTTGAAAGAATCCACTGATCACTTCCTGAAAAAGATCCCAAAAAGAAAACTCCCAGAAATATTTTAGCCAGGTTCCAGAATCCCCAGATCAAGGAGAAAATACTACAAGCGGCCAGGAAGAAACAATTTCAATATTGTGGAAACACAATCAGAATAGCCCAGGACCTGGCAGCATCTACACTGAGGGAGAGAAGGGCATGGAATATGATATTCCAGAGGGCAAAAGAACTGGGAATGAACCCAAGGGTCACCTACCCAGCAAAACTGAGTATTTTGTTTCAGGGGAAAATATGGTCATTCAGTGGAATAGAGGACTTTCAAGCATTCTTGAGGAAAAAACCAGAGTTGAATAGAAAATTTGACATCCAGACGCAAGAAGGAAGAGATGCCTGAGGAGGTAATCAGGGAAAAGAAATCAAAAGGAACTCATCAAAGTTGAACTATTTACATTCCTGTATGGAAAAGCAATATCTGTGACTGATGATATATTTCCCACTATGAAAATAATGGAAGAAGGGGGTGTGGTCATACGAATACATATGTGAATGTGTGTGTATATGGTTACAGTTATATATGGATAGAGGGCATAGGTTGGATTTGTTGGGAAGGGAGAATACTCAAGGGATGAAATTATGAGGTGAGAGAGGAAAGTGGCAAGAGGAGATGGGGAGAGACAGGGTAGGGTAAACTATCCCATGTAGAAGAAGCAAGGGGAAGTGGTTGCAAAGGAGGGGGAGAATAAGGAAGGCTAAAAGGCAAAACCACATTCACATTGAATTTGGTTCAGGGAGAAAATGACATACATACTAAATGGGATATCTCAACCTGCAGCAGGATAGGGGGAAGGGGGATGAGTGGAGAGATGATGGATGGGAGGGCATCCTTGGGGTGAGGGGAGGTTGGAAGTACCCACTATAGAAGAGGGACAGGATCATGTAGGGAAGGGACCAGGTGGGGGGTGGGATGAGTGGGAGGGAATTATAAGCAGCCTTGTACAATATATCTACTATGATAATGTTTTGCATAGCTAGACATGTACAACATATACTGAGTTACTTATATCCCAAGAAGAAATGGGTGACAAGGGAGGAAGGAAATGGATCTGAAATTCAAGGTCGTAACATTAAATGTTTCAAATATATATATAAATACTATTATTAATACTCTTCTGCCTATAATTGGGAGATAAGATGTGCAGGCATTGGGACACAAAGATTCATCTTCCTCTAATGGAAAAGTCGATGGGGTATGGGAGAAGGTATGGGAGAGAGCAGATTGGAGGAAGCGATATCTTGTGGGACTGCTATTCTGGGAGGTTGGGTAGGGGAATAATGGGGGGAAAATGATTGTAACTCAAAATCTGGCGGAAATGAATGATGTAAAACAGAAGTTAATTAAGTATTTGTTTAAAGAAAAAAAAATAAGAGATTTGGGCCTCCACCTCTACCTTGGCAGTTACTGCTGTTGCTGTGTCCCCCAACAGTCTCCAACGGAACTCTAACTCTTCTTCCGCTTCCTCTTGCCCCTCCCCTTCCTGCTATGTCAGCAAGTCCAATGGTGCATGGAAGATCTTTAAATCCCATAACCCTTACAAATATATATGCATTGAGGACTTCTAAAGGTATAAAAAGGAAATAGACTGATTTTTACAAGTGTCATTTCCTAGAAAGCTACATTTTTATTATCATATAATTGATTGAAAGATGTAGAAAATATAAGATCACACTATACTACTTCTTTTCTGACTTTTTTAAAAAGTTTCTGATCCAGTAATGCAAAATACTACTTTGAAGTTTCTCCTCTACCAAAGTTTCCTATCATGCATATATCAAAATTATACAATATTCCATAAAAGAGATGGTATCCAAATTTTGTCCCTGCCCATAGGGGGCAGCTATTCAGGAGCATTGAAAGGAGTTAGCTACTTTTCCTATTTTTTGCAAGTCGACTTGACCCATAATAATTGTTTAATGGATGCTTGTTGACTGACTTACTGACTTGTATAGCTTCCCAATTCCACTGATGACCTTGACCTTGAAGCTGAAGGAGCTTGTGAGGAGGAGAAAATCCTAAACAAACTGGAAAATTCACTAGAGGAGCCACTAGGTATGGTATCTGAAAAAGAACCATCATTAACTAACTACAAGAGGTCAAGTCAACCAGTAGACATTTTTACTGAACAGTAAGGAAAGTCTGAGTGTGACCCATGGACTGGATGAGATTTGCGCTACTGAATCAAGTGTTACCTGGAGAGAAATAGTGCTATCATTCCTCCCTCCCTTTTCTCCTCTCCAGGAGCGACCCAGATGTCTTGTGCGTTATGCACTCTACCGCCATGCTTCCATTCATCCCTGTTCCCACTATATGGGAAAGAGGATATCTGGAACTTTGTATTTTTTATATGCTCACTTTTATGTTTAAGCCTTTAAAATATCATAAAATATTCTGGCCAATAAAATTCTAAGAAGTTTGTTTTATTTCATTTAATGTACAGATAAGATTATAAAGAATAATTATTTCTCTTTTTAAAAAGCTAAATGGAGGTCCTGGTATTAGATCAGATAAGCATCATAGAAACGTTCAGGACTAATAGAGCAAATATCTCTATACCTTCTTTATGTCCCTGCCAATAATTTTTCTTATGTAAAGGAGTTTCTTCTTTAGAGTCTTTTAATATTAGAGAGCTAGTTTTTAAAATGCTGTCATCTTAAAAATTCATTACTCTAGCTTACATTATTATAAGTAGTGCTAATCAATTCTTTTTTCTCTTTGGCATCAGCAAAAAATTATTGCCTTTTTATTTTTGATGAAACAGTTCAGTATCACAAAACACATGTATTACCATAACACAGAGTCCTTGAACTAGCAACAATATTTATCAACTAGGCTGAATTTTGTTACTCATTTGTACAATAAATCTGTGATCTCATTAATATTAGTATTCCTTACAGTGGTCCAAATTACAACCCATCCTGTGTGATTCTTGTCCATCTGTTATCCCTCATTGCTGCTAAATAACCAGCCTACCCTCATTTCCCTAGCATATACTTGATAGCTTTTTTTTGCTGCATCTTGCATATATCATTCATTATTAGCAATTTACTACAACCTAATTATATCCATACTATTTAAGTCTCTGGTTCACTGATTAGAGCATAGTAGGCAATTAATAAATGCTTACTTAATTGAGTTGATTCTTCAGAGATTGTGGTATATTCCATGATAACCTGCTATAGAGATATAACCTCATCAGAAAAAGTGGGTGTCAAAAATTTAGGGTTTTGTGCAAGAGAGTATTATTGAAAGAACAAGGTACAAGAAAGTGAATAAAATGTCCATAACCTTTTACCCAGACATTGCTCTACTATGGGGAGAAAAGGTCCCATTTACTTCAAAATATTTATGGCAGCACTTTTAGGGATTTTTAGCAACCAGAAACAAGGTTATTATGCCCATCATTTGGGCACAATACAGAAAGGCTAAACAAATTGTGGTACATGAACGTAATGTAATATGACTATGCTGTAAAAAATTATGAATATGATACAGATAGAGAAGCTTGGAAAGATTTATATGAACAAGGCCAAGTGAAAGAAATGGAACAGGAAAATTATATATGCAGTGCCTACAACCTTGTAACTGGAAAGAACAACAAATAAAACTGTCTGTTACAAAGTTATAATGACCAAGCTTGGCCCCCAGAAAGAGATATGAGAGGATATTTGCCCCTACTCCTTTTGAAAAGTATGGGATATTGCATATGATATTGAAATATTTATGATGTCTTAATTTTGTGTGAACTTTTCCCCTTTTGTACGTTATTATTAGGAATGGCTGCCTGGGGTGGAGGTAGGGACAAAAACTGGAAAATGTAGGTGAGGTAAAAGCAAACTATGTCAATAAATTTATCTTTTTTTTTTTTTTAATTTAACAAATGCTTTTTAAACTTCTGGTTTACATCATTAATTTCCACCAGATTTTGAGTTACAATTTTTCCCCCATTTTTTCCCTGCCCACCACCCCAGAATAGCAATCCCACTAGATATCCCCTCATCCAATCTGCTCTCTCGTATATCTTCTTCCATACCCCCTTCGACTTTGCCTTTAGGGCAAGGTGAATCTCTGAGCCCCAATGCCTGGACATCTTATGAAACATTTAATTTTAAAACTTCAATTTTCAGATCCATTCCCTTCTTCCCTTGTCACCCACTCCCTCTGAGAAGATAAGCAATTCCGTATGTGTTGTACATGTATAGTTATGCAAAACATTACCATAGTAGATATATTGTAAAAGACGGCTTATATTTCCCTCCCACCCATCTCACCTCCTACCTGGTTCATTCCCTACTTTGATCCTGTCCCTCTTCGAAAGTGGGTACTTCCAACCTCCCCACCCACTAGAATGCCCTCCTCTCCATCATCCCTCCTCTCATCCCCATTTCCCCTACTCTCCTGCAGGGTGAGATATCCCATTTAATATGTATGTGATTCTCTCCTTGAGCCAACTTCAATGAGAATATGCTTTTGCCTTTTTGCCTTCCTGTTCTTCCCCTCCCCTGCAACTACTTCCCCTTGCCTCTTCTACATGAGATAGTTTACCCTACCCTGTCTCCCCCCATCTCCTCTTGCCACTTTCCTCTCTCACCTCTTAAGTTCACCCCTTAAGTATCATCCCTTGGCTTCAATCCCAGCTCTTTTCCTCTCTGGAATAGCATATTCCATGCCCTTCAATCCCTCAGTGTAGAAGCTGCCAGGTCCTGTGCTACTCTGATTGTGTTTCCACAATATTGAAATTGTTTCTTCCTGGCTGCTTGTAATATTTTCTCCTTGATCTGGGAGTTCTGGAATCTGGCTATAATATTCCTAGGAGTTTTCTCTTTGGGATCTTTTTCAGGAGGTGATGGGTGGATTCTTTCAACCTCTATTTCCCCCTCTGGGTCTAACAAATCAGGGCAATTAACCTTTAGAATTTCTTTAAGGATGATTTCTAGGTTCTTTCTTTGATCATGGCTTTCAGGGAGTCCAATAATTTTTAAATTATCTCTCCTGGATCTATTTTCCAGGTCAGTGGTGTTTCTTATGAGATATTTCACATTGCCTTCTATTCTTTCATTTTTTGGATCTGTTTAACAGCATCTTGATTTCTCATAAAGTTACTAGCTTCCATTTGCTCCTGTCTAACTCTGAAGCAATGAATCTCCTCAGTGAGCTTTTGAGATTCTTTTTCCATCTGGCAGATTCGGCTTTTCAAGGCATTCTTCTCCTCATTGCATTTCTGAGCCTCTTTTGCCATTTGAGTTAGTATATTTTTTAAGGTGTTATTTTCCTCAGTCAGGCTGTTGACTGTCATTTCATACCTTTCTTGCATCTTTATCATTTCTCTTTCCAATTTTCTCCCACTTCTCTTATCTGCTTTTTAAGGTCCTCTATGGCCTGTAGCCAGCTTGTATTTTCATTTGAGGCTTTTGGTGCAGGGGTTCTGACCTCACAGTCCTCCTCCATGCTTTGATCCTCTTTGCCCCTAAAATAGGAGTCCAATGTTGAATTTTTATGT
The DNA here is from genome assembly GCA_011680675.1 of Gymnobelideus leadbeateri. Lineage (NCBI taxonomy): Eukaryota > Metazoa > Chordata > Mammalia > Diprotodontia > Petauridae > Gymnobelideus > Gymnobelideus leadbeateri. The sequence goes on along the minus strand of WOXC01005367.1, from coordinate 121,502 downwards.
TTATTTTGTTTCTTTTGCCTAGGCCTGTTGCCACTTAATTACTTGATTTTTGTGCTTGTTGCCACAGTAGAACTCTGCCACCAGACAGGAGAGCTTCCATCTAAAACATCAGGTCTTCACAACTTCCACAGGTTGGGTGGCCTCTGTAAAGGCGCCACCCGCTCTGGCAAATTGGATACCCACCCCAAACTTCCCCCCCAGACCATAATCCAGGTCTAGGCAGTTTAAAACAAGAGCAATTAACCCCCAGACTGATTGCTGGATCTCCCTACAGTTTGCAGACCAGGAGCTAGAGCAGCCACTGATGCTGCAAAATGGCTTCTATGCCATGTTTCTTCAGCAGCTTTTCGCCCCCAGGGGAGGAAGCCAATGCGTCCCCCAAATAATGATCCCAAAGTCCATAGGGCACTAACCTCTCACTTTGTCCTAGGCATATCTGTGCTGATAATTCTGGAATCGCCACAGCTGCTGGTGTTCTGGGGTCCCTCCAGCCTGCTGCTGGCCCAGTTGCCCTAGGGCTAAAACCGAGGCTCACAGGGACCTGGGCTCAGCTCATAGAGTCCTGTGCTGTTGGTTCCCAGCGTGCTGTGCTGCCTGCTCTCAGAGTGTTGCGCTGGCTGCTCCCTGCAGGGCTGCTGGGCTGTCCTCAGCGGGAGGTTAGCTTCTCTGTGTTGTTCTGTGGGTTCTGGGGCTCCAGAAGTTGTTCAGATTCCCCTTTTACATTGTTTGGAATTTGTATGGGGCAGAGCACTTTGGAAGTGCTGTTTCTACTCCTCCATCTTGGCTCTGCCCCCCACATTCATTATCTTTGTTTTTTAAAGAGCATTGTATAGTTTCAGAAATGTAGTCTAGACCATTGTCTTCCTTTTATTCAATCCAGGATCTATATTACTGTGCAGCCACAGTGCCTATCAAATATATAAATTGATTCATAAACATTAATTACCTACTATGGGCCAGGAAAGCAGTAGATATATGTATTTATTCACATATACATGCACTCATGCATACACGCACACTGGACTAGCGCCAATAACAAATCATGAGACAATTTTATCATTTCTTTTTTTTTAAAGTTTAACTAAATAATGAATAGCAGCTCGCCAAAACCATATATTCATATCTTCTAAAATCACACTTGTAATAGGCATAAAGCCAAGTATCTGAAATATCCCAATTGTTATTCACAAAATTCACCTACTATTTTATTTAACTTTGACCTAGAATGAACTGGCAAGAAAGTTCAAAGTATCTGAACCATAATCCTATAAATTTAGATTATGCATAATTTATTTCTATATTTTTCTTTGACATTTTAGAATTCACAATAGTTGTTGTAAAGGTACAAAATAAAATTATTAATTAAGTAAATTGTGAAAAAATATTGAAGACAAATGCCCTAAAACTTACTCCTTAAAGAAACATCTAGTTAACTATTTCATGTCACCAATGACCATGCCAAGAACTGAAGATACTTTTCATGTTCAGATTGTTGGCTAAATTTGAAATATATTGAAGTGAAAATGTTGAAGTTAATTCTATTTATTGTCAGATTATTTTGCAAAACAAAATAAATCATTCTCTAAATTTTAGTACACAATCCAAAAGAACACCACATTTTGAAGTTAAAAGAAAATTATCATTTAAAGATGTAGAAATGTTAATTTTTTAACCATAGTCTTTGCTTTCAATGCTTATATTATTTTGTATTCCTTCTCCTAGGTCATATCATCTCTGTCAGTATTTTCAGTTCTTTCTAAAAAATCTTGTTAACTCCAAATTCATATTTATATATCCTCCTGCTATATGCAAAGGACAGAGGAGTATGTGCAAAGAAAGTCCCAGAAGCATCCCTACATGTCTCTTAGTTCTCTAGGCAAAATATATAAAGTAATTTTAGGAACAGTTTTCAGTTGCACTTGATCAAGCTTGGATTTTCCTATTAAATTAATAGGCTTTTTGAATGTATGTAATGAAAGTAAAATAGTTTAAATAATATTTTGGTGGAATTTGATTTTACATGTGTAGGTACTTATTCCTTCCATTCAAATTGTAACTCTTATACGTGGTTTTTAATCCTAGGTCATTCTTGCCCATGTCTTTCCTTAAATCCTTCAGAGTCTATTAATCCAATCAAAGACCTTTCTCCCATTATTTTAGTATATCAGAGAAACCAGTGTGGTCCTAGTCATTTTGTCTGTTTCCTCTTATTCTCCTTACATAACCAACCCACTTCCTTTGAAGAGGTCGCCATAGATACGGTGCTCTACTTAAACTCACCATGTACCTTTCAATTACTCCCTTTTGTCGTTTGCTACAACCATGTGGTATCACTGGAATAATAAAGAAATGTTTTCTTGTTGTTGTTAACTCACTGAAAAATTTGGTATTATTGGAAACATTGAGAACTTCCTCCAAATGCAATATAGTCTACTCCATTCTCTCTTATTTCTGGGCCCAGCTGATTATCTATCTCCTTGTCCATGTTATAGGGGTTGATAGATTAACATGATTGATTGCTTATAAATGGATTTCATAATCTAGGTAATAAGTGGCTTTCATCTATTTTGTTTTTGTTTTCCTAATGTGGGTGGTTAGATTTAACCCTTTCTTATGGCCTTCAATTTTATAGGAAAGACTTTGAAGTGCTCAAGGTCTGTATGCTATCAGTACTAGTTCATTTATAGACTATTTGGAGAGATTTACCACTAAGAGATAAGATAACTAAATAATTTTAACTTAGTTATTAAAGTTATTTCAAATTTAAAAAAAAGTTTATAAAATGCTTACTGTGTGTAGGGCACTCTACTGGATACTAGGAATACAAATTAAAAATAGTATTAGTCCTCAAGGATCTTACATTCTACTGTGATACTAAGATAAATGCATGCAAAGTCATTTGAAGGGAGAGAGCACTAATAACTGGATTATCAAGAAAAGCTACCTGGAGAAGGTAACACCTGGACCTAGGCTTGATGGAAAATGCAGATTCTGAAAGGCAGGATATAAGAGGGAGCACATTCCAATTATCAGGGCCATCTTGTGCAAATACATGGAAGGTGAGAGAAGGAATGTCACATTTGGAGAGCAGGTGCCATTCCAGTTTGACTGGAATGTAATATGTGAGGAGGGGAAGTTAGAGCCATATTTTCCTAAATGACAGGCTGATGAACTTTAAATTTATCCTAGAAGCCAAAATAGAAAATTGGAGGGGGTGGAGTCAAAATGGCAGATTGTAGAGGGACCAAGCAACCAGTCTGAGGGGTAATCACTCTTGCTTTAACCTGTTAGATCTGGATTATTGTATGGGATGGAGGTCCTGGAGTGTGTGACAAGTGTGTCAAAGCATGTGAAGGCTTCTGAGAGGACAACCAACTAATGGCTCCAGAGGCTGAGATAACCCCAGTGATTTGGGAAAAAGGTCCCCACTCTGGTAGTAGAGTTCTACTGTGGCAAAAAACTCAAAAGTCAAGTGAGTGACAACATGAGCAATCAAAGGAAGCAAAATAAGCAGAGCAATCCGAATTTGGATTCCTTTTGGGGGGACAAAAAGGATTGGGGCATGGAACAGGAGGAAGATAGAAAAGTCAGAACTCCTGCACCAGAAGCTTCCAAGAAAAGACTAAGCTGCTTACAGGCCATAGAGGAGCTTAAGAAGGATTTTGAAAACCAAATAAGGGAAGTGGAGGAAAAATTGGGAAGAGAAATGAGAATGATGCGAGAAAATTATAAATTGAGAGTCAACAACCTGATTGAAGAAAATAAGACCTAAAAAAATAGATTAACTCAAATAGCAAAAGAAGCTCAAAAAGCCAATGAGGAGAAGAATGCCTTAAAAAGCCAAATTTGCCAGGTGGAAAAAGAATCTCAAGAGCTCACTGAAGAGAATCATTCCTTCAGAATTAGCTTGGAGCAAATGGAAGTTAGTGACTTTATGAGAAATCAAGATACTATTAAACAGATCTAAACAAATGAAAAAAAATAGAAGGCAATGTAAAATATCTCTTTGGGAAAACCACTAACCTGGAAAATAGATTCAGGAGAGAGAATTTAAAAATTATTGGACTACCAGAGAGCCATGATTCAAAAAAGAACCTAGAAATCACCCTTCAAGAAATTCTCAAGGAAAATTGCCCAGATGTTTTAGAACCAGAGGGCAAAATAGAGGTTGAAAGAATCCACCAATCACCTGAAAACAGTCCCAAAAAGAAAACTCCTAGGAATATTAGAGCCAGGTTCTGGAATTCCCCCATCAAGGAGAAAATATTACAAGCAGCCAGGAAGAAACAGTTTGAATACTGTGGAAACACAATCAGGATAATACAGGACCTGGCAGCTTCTACACTGAGGGATCAAAGGGCTTGGAATATGATATTCTGGAGGTCAAAGGAGCTGGGATTAAAACCAAGGATCACCTACCCAGCAAAACTGAGTATCATGTTTCAGGGGAAAATATGGCCATTTAATGGAACAGAGGACTTTCAAGCATTCTTGATTAAAAAGCCAGTGTTGAATAGAAAATTTGACATTCAGATACAAGAAGCAAGAGAAGCATGAGAAGGTAAACAGGGAAAAGAAATCATAAGGAACTTATCAAAGTTGAACTACTTTTCCTATATGGAAAAATTATAATTGTAACTTATGAAACTTTTCTCAGTATGAGAATACTTGAAGGGAATATAAGTGTGTATATATGTGTGTATATATATATATATATGTATATGTATATATATATATATATACATATATATGTCCATATAGGAAGGTATATGGGTATATGAATACATATGTGAATATGTGTATATATGTGTACAGGTATACATAGACAGAGGGTACAGGACCAGTTGAATAGGAAGGGATAATACTTAAAAGGTGAAATTAAGAGGTGAGAGATGAATATAATGAGAGGAGATGGGGAGACACAGAATGGGGTAAATTATCTCATATAGAAGAGGCAAGGGAAAACTGTTACAATGGAGGGGAAGAACAGGAAGGCAAAAGGGAATGAGTCAACCTTATTCTCAATGAATTTGGCTGAGGGAGGGAATGACATACATACAAAATAAGGTATCTCACCCTACAGGAGGGGAGGGGTGAAGGGGATGAGAAGAGGAAGTTGGAAGCACCCACTTTTGAAAAGGGACAGGATCAAAGTAGAGAATAGAACAAGTTGTGGGGCAGCATAGGATGGAGGGAAATATGGTCAGTCTTTCACAATATATCCACTATGGAAATGTTTTGCATAGCTACACTTGTACAACCTATATTGAATTGCTTATCTTCGCACTAAGGGTGGGTGATGAGGGAGGTGCAGAAAAAAACCTGGAATTCAAAGGTTTAAAATCAAATGTTTAAAAAATATATTATTATGGTTATCATTATCATCATTATCATCATCATCATCATCATCATCATCATCATCATCATCATCATCATCATTATTTTACATATAACTGGGAAGTAAGATATACAGTCAATGGGGCATAGAGATCCACCCTGCCTACTGGAAAGTCAGAGGGAGCACGGGGGAAGATATGGGAGAGAGCAGATTGGGGGAGGGGATATACAGTGGGATTGCTGTTTTGGGGTTGTGGGTAGGAGAAAATGGAGAGAAAATTTGTAACTCAAAATCTTGTGGAAATGAATGATGTAAACTAAAAAAAATAAAAATAAAAAGAGGTTCTTATAAATAAATCTTAAAACACTAAAAATAATAGAAATTTGGAGGCTATGAGCATAGCAAAACAATTACCTTAGGAAGATTATTTGGATAATTTTATGGAGATTGGATTGTAGAGGGAATAAACTAGAAGCAGAGAGACCCTTTAAGAGGACATTTATGATAGTGTATTTGGAAAGTGATGAGAGCCCGATCTAGGGTGGTTGTCATATAGGTGATAAAAAGAAGAGGATGAATGAAAAAGATTTTGTGGAGATGAAATCAACATGCTTTGGCAATCGACTGAATATGGAGAGTTAGGAGAAAGAATCAAGGATGATTCTGAAATAGCAGACTTGGGTGACTTGAAGGATAATAGTAATCATGACAGAAGTAAGGAAAATTGAAGGAAGGGCAGTCATTTGTAGGGAAGATGAGTTCAGTTTTGAACTTGCTGAGCTTTAAAGGCAGTTGGATAGAACTGTGGCAAGAGCACTGAGCCTGGAGTCTGAAATACCTTAGTTCAAGTATAGCCTCAAGCATTTATTATCTCTGTAACCCTGGGAAAGTCAGTTACCTGTCTGCCTCGGTTCCTACATGTGTAAAATGGGATAATAGTAGCCCTTACCTTCAGGTTGTTGTGAGGATAAAGTGACATAATATTTGTAAAGTGTTTCACACACCTTAAGGAACTATATAAATGTTAAATATTATTTGAGATGCTGATAGAACATACAGATAAAGATGTCTGGTACCTATTTGGTAATACACAATTAGAGTTATATAGGGAAGGTATTCAGGAGATATGTATGCATCATACATATGTGTATGTGTATATGTACACTCATGTATAAATATATATATATGATGTATGTATGTATGTACACTCTCATTCTCTGTATCTATATATGTATGTATATGCATATACATGCATATACATACATATATACAGATACTTATAGAGAATGAGAGAGTGTGTACATAAAGATGATCATTAAATCCATGGAAGTATATAAGATTCCTAAGGGAGACTGCAGTGATAAAAGAAGAAAGCATCTGGCGACCCAGGACAGAGTCTTGAGGAAGAGTCAGGGGAAGCATATGATGATTAAAAAGAAAGACTAAAGGGAACAGTTAGAAAGGAGCATCAGAACAGAGAATCAAGAAAGCCAAGTGAGGAGGAGAGTTTGAGGAGGGTGTTGTTGACTATATCACCAAGTACGCAAAAGTCAAGGAAGAGGAATATTAAAATGTTTCAATGTTTAAGAGATTATTGGCAATCTTGGAGAGAGTGTTTTATAGAGGTTAGAAGATAAATTTCAAGGGTTGGAGAAATGAATGGAAGGTGAGGCAGTTACAACAATGGATTACTCTCAAGGTGTCTGGCAGTGACATAAAGGGAAGATTTGAGATGACAGATTGTGGGAATGGTATGGTCAAGTACAAATGTTATTTTGTTTTTATTTTGTTTTGGTTTTGTTTTTCATGATGGGGAAAACCCAAACATATTTGTAGGCAGAGAAAAAGAAGCCAGTAAAAGCAGAAAGACTGAAGATGAGAGAGAATAAGAGAAAATCAATTTGGATGAATGACAAGGCGAGCTTTCAGAAAGAAAGGAAGGATCAAGGACAAAAATATCTAAAATGAGGTGCTTATGCTTACTAAAACAAATTTAAGGCTTATAAAATATTATGCAGTATTGAATGGCATTTAGGAAATTTGGCAGCACTTCCAGAGATTCTAAACCACTTACTGTATAAAGGCCCATCTTTGAAACAGAAATATTCTCTCTGTAACATTATATGGCTACAAATATTGAACACCATGATATGAGAAGAATCACACTCACAGGTGACTCAAAAATAAGGAAAATAATAACATGAACTCATAAGTAAGGTATATAAAGCACACTCCTCACAACACCTCAGTAAAGCAAATAGGAAGAAGCACCAGACTTAGAAGCAGTAAAAATCTGGGTTTGCATCCTTGTACAGGCATGATAAGACCATGTACAAGTTCTAGGACCATATATCTGTAAAATGAGATTAAAACAAATAATATTGCCCCACATCACAGGGTTGTTACAAATAAGTGCCTCGTGTACCTTAAGTTATATATAGATGTCAATTGCGGTTATTATTATCTTCATTTTGCACATGAGGAAATTGATGCCCAGAGAAATTCGGATGTTTCTGTGAGTTTGCACAGTTAGTAAATGTCAGAGCCGGAATTCAAACCCAAAGTATAGAGTTCTTTCCACTACCTACTTCCATACTGCCTGAAATTAGGTATAGTTGGTGTTAATAACAGTAATTAACACTTTCTGTAGCAGTGTAAAGTTTTATAGCACTTTTCAGACAACCCTTTGAAGCAAGCAGCCTGTAAATTATCAACAACGAATTTTACACTAGAAGTAGAATAGAATTTTTTTCAATGATATGCACAGCCAAAAAAGAAAGTGTGATGGTTATGTTGCAAGAGTTAAGGATAGACTCCTGGAATAGCACTGTACCATACTAACCAAAAATTTAAAGATACAGAAGGATATCCATAATGTTGAGTAAATACTTCATGGGAAACTGGGACAAATGTTACGTGGGACAGAATGGTACAGACGGGTTTCAGTGGGTAGTGATGGGGGGAGTGTCATGCTGATAAGACCATGCAGAGATCTTAAACATACAGAGATTGTAAATATCAAGAGAAAAGCTATTCAAATTTTTAAAAGCTTTTTTTGATGGGCTTTTTAGTGTAGAAGTCAGGAAAGATAAGGACTTTGGCCAGCGTAGGCTAACTCTGTTGTACCATGGTTTTTCTTAGTGGGTAATAATTTTATTTGTGGTCTGATCAGAAATCTAGGCCTAGGGGGAAAAATGATAAGCTAATCACATAGTAAAAGTGAGACAAAACCAATAGGCAGCCTATCAGTTGTCAGTTCACATAATATTAAGATATTTAGAGGAAAGTACCTAGGAAATTGGATGGATAGTTTTGGCAAATATATGGGAGGACATGAAGAAGAGTAAAATGTGATGATGGACTGGCAGGTCAGGGCTGTGATCTGTTATATCATCAAAGGAAATATTAATATTGATGAAATTGTAGAGCTATCAAAGTATACACAATTAAATAAAATAACAAAATATTATTTTTCACTATTTTAAAAGTCTGAGAGCTTAATTAACAAATAATTACCTTGTTTTACAGGTATTCCCATCAGAACAACCTTAGATAACTCCACAACAGTTCAGTATGCAGGTCTTCTTCATCAGCTGACAATGAAAGCCAAGAGTACAGTGCGAGATATTGATCCTCAGAATGACCTAACGTTTCTTAGAATCAGATCAAAGAAACATGAAGTCATGGTAGCCCCAGGTAATAGAATATTCAGAAATTATTTATAAAAATATTTAAACTTTTTTTTTACATTTTGAGTTCCAAATTCCCTCCCTCCCACCAGGCAGTCCCCCATTCATTGAGAAGACAAGCAATTTGATATCAGTTATGCATATGAAATCATGCTGTTAGTCATATTGCAAAAAAAAGAAAAGAAACAGAAAAACAAAGTAAAAAAATAGGCTTCAGTCCTTATTCAGAGTCATTACTTCTCTTTCTCTGGAGGTAGATAGTATTTTTATCATGAGTCCTTTGGAATTCTCTTAGATCATTGTGTTGATTACAGTAGGCTTTTGTAGTTGATCATTGTTACAATATTCCTGCTACTTTGTACAATGTTCCCCTGGGTCTACTCACTTCACTTTGCTTCAGTTCATATAAGTCATCTGAAGTTTTTTTCTGAAATTGTCCTACTCATCATTTCTTATAGAGTAGTAAAATTCTATCACAATCAAATAACACAGTCTGTTAAGCTATTTCCCAGTGGATGGGCATCCCCTCAATTTCCAGTTCTTTGTGATCACAAAAAGAGACACTATAAATATCTGTGTACGTGTGTCAATATTTTCCTCTTTTCTTTCTTCTCTTTGGCATACAGACCTAGTAGTGGTATTGTTGAGTCAAAGGGAATGCAAAATTTGATGGCCTTTTGGGTACAGTTCAAGTTGTTCTTAAGACTGGTTGAACCAGATTACAATTCCAGAAACAGTACATTAATATCTGAATTTTTCCACATTGCTTCCAGCATTTGTCATTTTCCTTTTCTGACATATTAGTCAATCTGATAGGTATGGGGTGGTACCTCAGAGTTGTTTGACTTTGCATTTCTCTAATAAATAGTGATTTAGAGGACTTTTTCAAATGATTATTGATAGTTTTTATTTCTTCTTCTGCAAACTGCCTGTTCATATTATTTGACCATTTATCAGCTGGGGAATGGCTCGTATTTTTTTTTTTATAAATTTGACTCAGTTCCCTGTATTTTTTAGAAATTAGACCTTTCTCAGAGAAGCTCCCTATAAAATTCACAGTGTCCAGTCCACCTCAAGTCCTTCACAGTTTCTGTTTCTGAGAAGACAAAGCTTAACAGAGCCAAAACAACATTTGTATACATTGGTGGCACCATCATCAATTCACTTTCTGCCTGTGAAATCAATAAAGACCCACAAATAAAGTCTGAGAACTCAATACAAATTGTCAACATAGTCTCAGGACGTCCAAAACCATCCTCCAGGACTTCTGTAAACAGACAAGAAAATTATCTTTCAGGGCTTCCAGTAAGGTCCCAGGGCTTTTGTACAAATTATTACAAAGAAAAATCAACACAGACAGAACAGAGTACCAGGATACCATAAGTCTTCTCCTTCTCAACTCTGCCACAACAAATGTTCTCTTCTCAATTCTGCTTTTTCCCTTTAACTTATCATATATGATCATTATCCCCTCCCTGTTCTGCCCCTTCCTGTTGCATCAGCATGTTCCTCCCACTGTAGGATTCACAAGTTGTTTCTTAACAAAGATTTGATATAATCATGGGCAAGGCTCAAAAGAAACTTGAACTGAAACAAGGTGCTAAATAATTAAAAAACTGAAATAAGGCACTAAGTACTTCTTTGTTTGCCATTACATGCCCCCAAAATTTGGTTTATCAAACACTAGGTTACTATGTTCATTTACTGTTCAACCACTCTATTTCTTAGCCAGTATCAGATTGTTTTGATCATTACCACTTGTAATATAGTTTGAAATCTGATACTGCTAGGCCACCCTCCTTCACATTATATATCATTGATTTCCTTTACATTTTTTAACCTTTATTTCTATCCAGATGAATTTCATTATTATTTTTCTAGTTCCATAAAATAATTTTTGGTAGTTTAATTGATATGACACTGGATAAGTAATTTAAGTTCATTAGAATTGACATTTTTATTATATTTTATTATATTGCCTCAGATTGCCCATGAGCAATTAATATGTTTGCTGTTGTTTAAATCTGTATTTATGTGAAAAGTGTTTTGTAATTGTGTTCATGTAGTCCCTGGATTTGTCTTGGCAGGTAGATTCCCAAGTAATTAATATTTTCCAGTTATTTTAAATGGAATTTCTCTTTCTTTCTCTTCTTGGTTTTCTTGGCAAGATAATAGAAATGCTGACAATTTATGTGGTTTTATTTGATAGCCTTAAACTTGTTAATTGTTTCAACTAGTTTTTCAGTTGATTCTCTAAAGTGCTGTAATTAGATATCATCATATTATCTGCAAAGAATAATAGTTGTGTTTCGTCATTGAGTATTCATGTTCATATGGTTCCTGTGTCTGTTTTGGCAGGTATACTCTCAGGTATTTTATAATGCCTGGTTATTTTAAATGCTCTAAAACAATATTGAATGACACAATATAGTGTGCTTTCCCTATATATATATATATTTATTTATTTTCCCCGATTTTTGGAGGGCAATTGGGGTTAAGTAACTTGCCCAAGGTCACACGGCTAGGTTTTTTCGTTTGGGTGTGTGTTAAGTGTCTGAGGCCGGATCCGAACTCAGGTCCTTCTGACTCCAGGGCCGACGCTCTACTCACTGCGCCACCTAGCCGCCCCTTGATTAAATATATTTTAACCTTAACTTTCTCTGAAATCATGATTACTACCATTGCTTTTCTTTACATAATACATTTTACTCTAGGCCTTTAGTTTATCTTTGTGTGTATCTCTTATTTTTTATTGTGTTTCCTGAAAGCAAGAAATTATTAAATTCAAATTTTTAATCTGCTATCCATTTCCTTTTTATGGTTAAATTCATCCCATTCACATTCTAAGCTATAGTTACTCCTTCCTATTTTTCCCCTCTATCCTTCTTATTATATCTTACCAAGCTTACTGATGGCTTGTTCATTTTCTTTTTCTAAGATTAAAATTTTAGAATATTTTCCTTAATATTTAAGTATTTTATTTCCTCTTCTATTAATTTGGGCAAATTTATTTTTGTAAATATTCATCCATTTTAATTGACTTTCAGTTTGCTAGCATATAATTGAACAAAATAGCTCCTAATAATTGTTTTAATTTCATCATCATTGGTGGTACTTTTACCCTTTTCATTTCTGGTTTTAGTAATTTGGTTTTCTTCTTTCTATTTTTAATCAAATTAACTGGTTGTTTATCTATTTTATTAGATTTTTTCATAAAACTAGCTCCTAGTTTTATTTATTAGTCTATTTATTTATTTATTTTACTTTCAGTTTTGTTCATCTCTTCTTTGATTTTCAGGATTTCCATTTTGGTGTTCAATTGAGGATTTTTAATTTTATTTTTTTTTCTAGTTGTTGTTGTTGGGGTTTTGTTGTTGTTGTCATATGCCTAATTCATTCATCGGCCGTTTGATGGGTATACATTCAGTATTGATAATATGTGTCTATGCCAGGGTTGGGGAACCTGTGGTCTTGAGGCCACATGTGGCCTTCTGGATCCTCAAGGGAAACCCTTTTTCTGAATCCAAACTTCACAGAACAAATCCCCAGGACTTGGATTCAGTCAAAAGGCCATACTTGAGGACCTAGAGAGCAACATGTGACCACAAGACTTCAGGTTCCCTACCCCTGGTTTATACTATCTTTTATCAAAATTCAGTTTCTCTGATTATTTCTTTTAATTGGGTCGATTTTTGCTTTTGCTTTTTCTAAGATCATGGTTGCTATCCCTTCATTTTTTTTAAACTTCATTTAGGTATAATAAATTCTGCTCCAGCCCCTTATTTTAACTCTGTCTTTTCTATTTCAAATGTGTTTCTTTTAAACAACATATTGTTGGATTCTGGTTTCTAATCCATTCTGTTATCTGCTCCTATTATATGGGTGAGTTCATCCCATTTACATTTACTTTTATGACTACTAACTCTGTATTTCCCTCTGTCCTAATTTTGTTTTTATCCTTCTCTCTCTTTTAACCTTTCCCCTCCTCAGAAGTTTATTTTGCTTCTGATCTCTGCCTCTCTTAATTTGCCCCCTCTCTTATCAATTTAGTTTTTTTCCTAATCCCCATCTCCTCCTACTTCCAAGTTAGGTAATTTAAGTTTTAATATACAATTGTGTATATATTCTTCTCTTTTCAAAGTAGCTCAGATGAGAGTGAAATTCAAGCATTGCCCATTCTTCTACCATTTTCCCCTTTGCTATAAAAACTCTTCCTTATACTCCTATTTTGTGTGACATAAGTTTCTCCATTCTTACTCTCCTTTCCCCTCTTCCCAGAGCATCCATATTTTCTCCTCATTAGAATTATTTTTCTTGTGGTTTCAGAATTTTATTCTTGAGGCCCTCCTATCCATTCTGAACTGAATTCCTTGTAGAATTTTAGTCCATGATATTCTATCTAGCCATTCCATGAACCCCTTGGAATCTCCTCTCTCCAAATCTAGTGTCTGTCAGACTCTATCCATATTTCTCTATCATAAATTCAAAAATGCACCGGTTACCTGTGCCCAAAATTTTCACCATTTGTACTCCAGCAATTACTTCCTCTTTATTGGTGAAAATCACATCCAAAATAGCAATTCTTCTTATTGATTTCCCTGGATAAAATATACATTAATGCAAGTCAAGAAGCTCTTCTGGTTTTGTCAGTTAGAACTCTAATAGAAGTCTAAATAATTATGATGTGTTTTCTAAATTCCTCATATCTCATTGCTTTCCATCCAGGTATGGTCCATGTCAGTTCTATTTATTACCAACATGTTTTCCTCCTTTAGTTCTTGAGTATCTTCCAGATGTAGATCTTCTATATGTACAGTGCTGCCCCATTCACTCTCCTTTTTAACCTGTTCATTTGAATAAGGTCTTTGTTCCAGAACTATATTCCAGTCGTGAGTCTCATTCCAACAAATCATTTATATCATTGAGATTAAATCTGCCCTTTTGTATTGAAACTTCTAGGTTACCTTACTTGTTTTTATACATTTTATATTTATCTTATATATTCCTTTAGGGAGGTATTTAAGGCCATTTTGATGGCTCCTTTCTTGGTTTTTGTCTATTACAATTTTCTGGAGCTTTATTGCTATTTTTTTTCCATGTGGCACCTACATGGTATCTGTGGTATCTAGCTTGGTGGATATACTTGGATAGTTTTTTTTCCTTCCCTCTTTCATTTTAGTTTAAATCCCTTTTGATTGCATGTGTAAGACTTTGCAAGACCAAGGTCTCTCCTGATTCCCATTTCCTCATTCTTTCTAGTCCATCATGTTGCCTCTGGAATCACTTAGCTCCATATGGGCTTTTGTTTCTCTATCTTTGCTAGAAAGACTTTGAATTAACTCTTTGAGCTCCAACATTTCATTTCAGTTTAGGAAGTCTTCAATGAACCTTAGCTTTGATCAGTAGAATTAATTTTCCTCACTTGCATTATATTGTAAGAAATGATGTTAACAAATTTCAAGCGTATGCATTTACTTCATTTTAAGTGAACTAACACATAAAACTTCAAAGACACAATGAAATTTATTAAATCAGGACAAAGGGAAATAAGAGAGGTCACAAAGAAAAGAAAACGTTCTCAGAGCATTCCCACCAGAGCAAAACTCTCTGAATATAAAGTGCCCATTAAAGTCCATAGTTGGCCACGATTCTATTCCTGGAAAGCATTTTAGAGATCTTGTCTTACAATCCCCTCACTTACAGGAAAGGAAACTTTTTGGCTGGTGAGATAGTAATTTGCAGAGCTGGAAGTGGAGCCCAGGTGTCCTGATTCCCTTCTTAATTAAAAGTTTTCAGTTCAGTCAGGTGGAGAATTTTTGGCCGTGGGGAAGCATTTCAAGTTTCATGATGGGTGTCATTTTGTTCAAATATATCTTATACTTCAGAAGTGTGTATTTGTAAAACCAAGGATATGTAAACCAAGGTTATGCTATACAACACTTAAAATACAGATGACAGTTAAATGTGTATTGAATTAAATCACCATAATCCTGTTGTTTCTAAATACATCTTGTAAACTATCAGAGGATTAGCTGAGCTTTTCATATTTTCTTAAGTCATTCCATCATTTTTTAGGTTACATTGCGACAGGTAAAAGTCAAATCAGCACAGTCATTGGCAATTATTACTGTTCTCAAGATTAACTAAAATTTGTCTTTTTTTAACAGATAAAGAATATCTTCTGATTGTCATTCAGAATCCAACTGAATAAACCTGCGATAACAAATTTGACAATAATGAACTTAAACTGCTTTTGACAAACTCCTTCTTTTTACTAAAATTATATTCCTTCCTTATAGATATTCTAATATACTTAGCTGCTTTTATATTGAATCCATTTCTATTATTCCATTTATTTTCTTTTGATTATATTTTAAAAGTGTTCATTACCAATATAATGCTTTTATCAAATTTCCAGTATGTCCTTTCATAGATGTAGTATAATAAAATTAATATGTGGAATATGTTCTCTAAATTCTTTTCTTTGCTAATATTTAAAGTTTAATAATTTCTAGGAAGTGGTAATTCTTTCAATATAGTTATTTGAGCTTTTTAAAAGTTACCAAGTAAAGTAGATGCTTAGTTAAAATATATCATTTCCGAAGCCTTCCCTGATTACTGGTTGTCTAAAGAATAAAATATGGGTAGCTTGGTGGCACAGTGAATAGAGCACTGGCCGTGGAGTCAGGAGGACCTGAGTTCAAATGTGGCCTCAGACACTCAACACTTACTAGATGTATGACCCTGGGCAAGTCATTTAACCTCAATTGCCTTCCAAAAAGCAAAAAAGAAAAAGAAAAGAAAATCTAAACTACTTTTTGGAACCCATGGATTTCCATAGTAGACCCTATCTTACATATTTGTAGCTTTTCCCCTTATCATCTGTCTCTGTCATTTGCAGTTGGATACTGCTGCCCTACAAACATGGAGTTTATTCCTCATTTTCATGATAACCTTTGTTGTTCTTTAGTTTTGGTCATATCCAATGCACTGTGACCCCATTTGGAGTTTTCTTGGCAAAGATAGTGGAGTGGTTTGCCATTTCCTTCTCCAGATCATTTTACATATGAGGAAAGTGAGGCAAACAGGGTGTTACAGCAAGCACCCCAACATACCCAGGATGGCTGCCAACACAGATTCTTAGATCTGCTTAGAAAGCAACTCAAAATGGGTCAACAGTTTTGCTTTAAATCAATCAAAGATATCATTTACCTAGTTCAGGGGAAAAAGTTAGCACCCCGAACTTCAGAGTATACAGACAGAAGTTACAAAGCAGAAGTTGCAAGAAAACAGAAAAACATATCAAGCAGATAGGCCTCCAATTGTCTTGACCCTTATATCCATTACATACCATTCCATAGGTCAGTTACCAGAGAGGGAAGCATCAACATCTGGGTTTTCAAAGCTGGTGGGGGGGAGGAGGAGGGGCTCTCAACGGCTGCCCAGAGTCTTGTCTGGTCAAATCACACAACACTTCTCAAAGTCAGCCCCAAAACAAAGTCCCACATTAAGGTTTATATAGCCTTCTCCTGGCTCAGAGAATGTAACAACCTTCTTGATCCCACTGCCCAATCACAAAGCATCTCCTGAAAAACAGCCCTCCCACCACAGGCTCCAGGTGCACTTAAATTTATTAAATGGCCTAGGGGCAGGGAAGATATTACACAATACAGTCTTAGAAAGATGGCAAAAACATAAATTTACATTCCCATTACACAAGGTTAAGTGACTTTCCCAAGGTCACACAGCTGGTAAGTTTATGAGGCCAAATTTGAACTCAGGAAGATATCTCCCAGCACTCCATTATATAGAACAACCCTTCCCTCCCCGCCAAAAAAATCCTACTTACCCTTCAGCATGTACCTCAAGCTTCATGGCTTCCTTGAAGCCTCTACTAATCTTTCTAGTCTACATGAACTCTCCTGAGTTCCTCTTGCCTACAGCATTCTTTTGGCACTTTTTGCACTTTAAACTTTTGTCATTTGGTGTCTCATTGTGATTTAACTTAAATTGTTCCTTAGAGTACCTCTCCCCAGAGATTCTGAGCTACATGAGGGGAATCCTGCTGCTACCTCCTCTTCTATTTTCCTTTACCCTTAACATAGTACTGAATACCTAGGACACATTGAATAAATACTGAGTTGAGTGGAATTATGTAGAGTCATGGAATTCCTATTGTGTTCTGTCTTAATTTTCCAATCTGTGCTTATATATGGAAAAATGGCAATTGATATTTATATCACTTTAATGTTTCCAAAATACCTCTGAACTTCACAAAAAAACTCTGTGAGGGTAGATGTTATAGGGATTATCCTTATTACAAATGGGGAAACTGAGGACTAGAGAGCTTAAAGGATTTCTATATGTGCTTTTACAGGTAGTGTCAGAGGCAGGATTTGAACCAATATTCTGATGGTGCATACATACATACATATAAGAGACATACATCTGTAGCAGCAAGCACCCCAACATCCCCAGGGTGACTGCCAGCACAGGTTCTTAGATCTGCTTTTCAAAAGGAAAGCAACTCAAAATGGGTTAACAAGCTTACTTTAATCAGACAAACATACATTACCTAGTTCAGGGGAAAAAGGTCAGCACCCCGAACTTCAGAGTTACAGCACTTACAGATCAAACAGACAGGCTTCCAAACTGTCCCAACATTACATGCATCAATACCAAATCACAGTTACCAGAGAGGGAAGCATCAACATCTGGGTTTTCAAAGCCGGGGGGCTCTCAACAACGGCTTCCCAGAGTCTCATCTGGTCAAATCACAAAACACTTCTCAAAGTGAGCCCCCAAAGCAAAGCCTCTCCTCAGGGCTTATATAGCCTTCTCCTGGCTCAGAGAATGTAACAACCTCCTTGACCCACTGCCCAATCACAAAGTATCAAGGTGTGGGCTTCCCTGAAAAACAAGCCTCCCACCACAGGCTCCAGGTGCACTTAAGCTAGGGACAGGGAAGATCTTTAAATTTGCATTTCCATTACATTCGGCCCCAAGATCTTTCCTGCCCATAGCATATACAATTTACATTTGAATTAGCACTAAACATCTCTTAGGTCACATTTTCCAGGTACATAAGAAAATCATAATATAATCTCAAAATACAATAGTCCAAGTCTTCCACTCATGGGGCAAATGTTAACTCAGTCACTTATCAGTAAAATCAAAAAATAGTCACTCTTAAGTTAACTCAATCAGTTACATCAGTTTTCAAAGTACAAGTCTTCCACTCATGGGGCAAAGTCTTGATTAACTCAATTAGTCTCTTATCTGTAACAATATCTCAAAGTACAATTAGTCAATTATTCAGTAAAGTCTTACTAAGTATGCCCATAACATAGACAATTTACATTTCAATTATCACTAACCATCCCTTAAGTCATATTTTCAAGGTACATCTAAAGTTACCAAAGTGGCCACTGGGTCTTAAACAAAGTACATTGCATTTTCACATCAATTCACAAAATACAAAGCATTATCACATAAAGTTCTCTTGGGAGGAGGGGGGTGTCCTTCCCACAACACTGCTCAAGCCCCTGCTTCCAAGTCCAGAGAGGGAGCTGGGCAACAAAACCAAAGTGGGGTCCTTGGGGTCCATGGCACTTCACCCCACCCACCAGTCACAAGTCCATCCCCCCTGGGTCCCAAACTGTGGGATGCAACAAGGAAACACATTCAGTGCCCCTGCTTTGCCACACAGTCCTTATCTTGTCCTGTGGCTGAACTCCAAACTCCTGGGTTCCTTCTCCTCCAGCAGAAGGCAGCAGCTCCAGGCTTCTCCACAGGTCTCCATGCAGGCAGCTCACCATTCCTGCTCTCAGCTCAGCGAAGTCAGTACGCAGGCCATTCTTCTCTCCTGCTCCATGGCTCCACAGAATCACAGCTACCACAACTGGGAAACAAACAATTATCCCAGCCCCCATACTTTCCTTTTACTCAGCAGATCCCATCCTCGTCGCCATTTTGTAGCAGCAAGCACCCCAACATCCCCAGGGTGACTGCCAGCACAGGTTCTTAGATCTGCTTTTCAAAAGGAAAGCAACTCAAAATGGGTTAACAAGCTTACTTTAATCAGACAAACATACATTACCTAGTTCAGGGGAAAAAGGTCAGCACCCCAAACTTCAGAGTTACAGCACTTACAGATCAAACAGACAGGCTTCCAAACTGTCCCAACATTACATGCATCAATACCAAATCAGTTACCAGAGAGGGAAGCATCAACATCTGGGTTTTCAAAGCCGGGGGGCTCTCAGCAACGGCTTCCCAGAGTCTCATCTGGTCAAATCACACAACACTTCTCAAAGTGAGCCCCAAAGCAAAGCCTCTCCTCAGGGCTTATATAGCCTTCTCTTGGCTCAAAGATTGTAACAACCTCCTTGACCCACTGCCCAATCACAAAGTATCAAGGTGTGGGCTTCCCTGAAAAACAAGCCTCCCACCACAGGCTCCAGGTGCACTTAAGCTAGGGACAGGGAAGATCTTTAAATTTGCATTTCCATTACAACATCTCCATGTCTTTTTCTAAAATCCAGATCCAGCCTATTCTACTTTTCAGCTTAGCCCTAAGATAAAACTGCCATTTTAAAGACCTATTTGTTTTCCCTTGAGCAATGGAACCAAAGACCTCCTATCTTAAAGGTTGCTTATAGACAAATTAAAATCTCCCTTGCATCTAAAAGGGGGGGGTCATGATGCTGACAGATGCTGTTTAGTATGTGGTTTAGGCTTAGTTTATTCCACCTTTGGACACCATCATCTAGTCTCTTTCCATCTTTTCAGCAAACAATGCAAGAGACTTTGTCAAATGCTTTGCTAAAATCAAAGTATATTGTGTTAAAAGCATTTCCTTCATCTTTCTGTCTGGTTATACTTTCAGAAAAGGAAGTCATGTTGTCTTTTACTATCTTCTGCTTCCTTTTGTAAGTATTCACAAGTCATCCCCTCACTCAATATGTGCTGGACTTTGAGCTACTTAACAATTTGTTTTAACCAATGACTAAGATTGAGATATAGATGGGACTTCTGGCAAAGATGGTATTGTGGCAGGTCTGACTCATACCCTTTGCAATTTAGGTTGAGAGTTAGAATGAAACTCTCTTAAGTCATTCAACAGTAAACCAAAGGAAGTTTACTTAGTATAGAAATGATAATCAAAAAAGATATTGTAGCTCTTAGCAAGGGTAGAAGTGGTTCCCCTCATCTCCTTATACACACTTGTCTGGTCTTCAGAACAAGGTAAGGTGATGTATTAGGCCATCTGAAAAGTCTGTAGGGCCCCAACTCCATGTAGGTTGGGATTTTTTATGCCCTTAGGTAACCAATAAGTCATAACAGCCCTATAAAAAGCCACCAGAAAATCTACTCAAGGGAAATACAGTCAAGTCCAGGGACAGTGTTGTTGCATTTTAGGGGGGAAAACTAGTCTAACCCATAGGGTGAGGATGAGGAACCCTGCTAGATAATGGGACTATAAGAGGTGACAATATGAAAGGTAATAGCTGAGTTCAGCTCCCCAGCAAAGATGAAAAAGGCTCCAGATGAAGTAATGAGTCAATAAAACCAAAAGGAAACAATGAGTTCACTGATCCTGTCCAGGACTGAACAAGAAGAAAACCAGGAGCAAGGTACCAGACAGGACTGAGTCAATATGATCTCAGCCTTAGCCTGCCAGGTGCTAAGTAGGGAACAAAACAATTCCATATTTGTCCCTGAAGCAATTGGAGGTATCTAAAACTTGTTCATATCTAATTTTAGTGTTTTATTGATTCTGCAAAAGTAAAGGTATTCCCATTTGATAAAAGTATCAGGGCATAGAGCATCTTGTTAGTCACATTAATTGGGCAGTCGAGTGGTGTGAAACATTCTTACATTCAAAATGAGAAAAAAAAGGCCAAGGACATTGGCATTGAGTCATCAGGAGACAGAGGGAGAAGCCATAGATTGAACCATAGGATGGAGGCTTGTCCTAAGTCTCAGTCCAGTTTCTTGTCTTGGCCAAAATTGCAGAAAAGGATAAGCAGGGCAGTTATAATAAATTTAACATAGACTTAAGAAAACTGTACAACAGAACTTCAGTTTTGTATAAATCTTTTTCTTTATTAAAATATTTGTGTTTGTTGTGGTTTCTAAAATTTATAATAAAAAAGAAAATTTATATTAAAAGTAGTAATGAATCCTTATTAAATTTGCAGATGACACAAAACTAAGAAAAATAGTAAATATACTGGATGATAAAGAATCCTAATGGATATTGATGAGTTAAAACAGAGAGTGTACAACTACAAACCAAGGGCCAAATCTGGCTAGTTGCTTGTTTTTTTATAGCCAGTGAGGTAGTTTTAAACCGTTCTTGGATTTCAGGCCCACAGGCTGCAGTTTGTGAACTCCTGGGTTAGAATATTATGTTAAATGTAATGTAATATGGGTGGCTAAGTGGCGCAGTGAGTAGAGCATCGGCCCTGGAGTCAGAAGGACCTGAGTTCAGATCCGGCCTCAGACACTTAACGCACACACAAATAAAAACTTAGCCGTGTGACCTTGGGCAAGTTACTTATTGCCCAAGGCCAATTGTCCCAATTGCCCTCCAAAAACAAACAAACAAAAAATGTAATGTGATAAAATTTGATAGTAGTAAATATTATCATGGTGTAGGAAATTTGTGCCTTTCAACAAGATATTATATGCCCTGATGCCCTTTTTGGGTAAGAATACCTTTTCGGGGGCGACTAGGTGGCACAGTGAGTAGAGCATTGGCCCTGGAGTCAGAAGGACCTGAGTTCAGATCCGGCCTCAGACAGTTAACATGCATAAACAAAAACCTAGCCATGTGACCTTGGGCAAGTTACTTAACCCCAATTGCCCTCCAAAAACAAACAAACAAAAAAAAGAATACCTCTTCAACTGAGTTATAGAATCCATAAAACCAAGGTGGAAAATAGGTATAAACAATTGCTAACCATCTCTATTGAATAAATCAAAGACTTAACAATTTACTTAATCAAGTTCAGGAGAGGTGAAATGCTTTGAACCATTGGTAAAATTAAATGACTCTGCACAGGCAACATCCTGGCACTGGTTGAAAAGAATCATTCATTTCCTTTGAGGCTTGCCAATTTTGAATGCAGTATTCTAATATCAGGTCAATCTGGTGGTGGAATAGTTCCATCCAAGTCCTTAAGGAAAGCCTTCACCATCACCACACAACCCCACCCTGCTTTGACCTTATAATCTTCAAAAGGTTAGAAGATTTGAACTTCCCATCATTGTGGTAAGATTGTCCCTGAAATAGCACGGGTTGATGGCAGTACAAACAACACACCAAGGAAAGACTCTTGGAACCCAGTGAAGAGTGTTCCTCATAGGAACTACATGAAGACTCCAGCAAAGGAGAAAGGAACACTTCCATCCAGTTGTTCCAAGTTACCCCTTTGCCACAAAGGAACTTTCTTGAGCTTGAGAACATTTTATCTTGGACTCTATGTTCTTGTGGGTGAGTTTGTCCCAGAATTTTGAAGGGAGCAGAAGGGTTCTTTATGCCTTGCTATGCCTTCTCAGTACATGTCCTTTTATAAAAGTTAATTGATATTTTTGTATCCCCAGCTCTTAGCACAGTATCTGGCAAAAAGTAGTTGCTTAATAAACATTTATTGTTGTTGTTCGTCCCTCCTTTTCAAAGACCAATGACACAGTGAGGATGATAACTTGCATGTGAATTAAATTTAAGTGAGGCAGAACTGCACAGTCATCAGCCTCATTCTCTCCTCAAGAGTCATTGAAGTCCAGTGTCTAGACAAAGGCCAAGACAACTGGAAATGGCCCATGATGTAGTGGATGACCTTGGCCTTTCTAAATTAAGGTAATTTCCCAGGCCTCAGTTTTTCTGAAGCAATGCCCATTCAATAGCTAAGGGCTAAGTAAGAATTGAAACAAAAAAGGCCTAATTTATCACGACAAAAAATACAAATCTAGGAGGAGGAAACCCTCAAAGTTTCTTGCCAGAAGAAACAAAAATAATTCTATTTACACTCATTCTAAGCTATCAGAACCTGAACAATGAGCCATAGCTTTCATTGAATAGCTAAATTTTATTGTTTTATTGAATATAAAGCCATCCATGGAGTCAGGCCTTAGGTCAAGTCTTACTTCTCAAACATACTAGCTATATAACCATGGACAAATCATTTAACCTTGCTTTGGGGAACTAAAATGATAAATTATAGAGCAGAGCCAAGATGGAAGACAGGGATTCCCCTGAGCTCTCCCGAATTTCCAAACAACATTAAAATAATACGTCAAAATGAATTCTGGAGCAGTAGAACCAACAAAAGCATGGAATGAAACAGTTTTCCAGCCAAGACAGCTTAGAAGGTCTACAGGCACAGTCTGTCTCCTTAAAAAGCAGAACTGACCAAATAGAAAAAGAAGTACAAAAATTCATTGAGAAAACTCTTTAAAAAGTAGAATCAGCCAAGTGGAACAGGTGATACAAAAACTCACTGAAGAAAATAATTCCTTAATAATCAGCTTAATTGTAAGCTAACTATTCCATGAGACATCAAGAAAAAACAAAAACTTTTTGTTAAAAGCCATGTTCCAAAAAAAGAGCCAAGGCATTATATTTCAAGAAATTATTGAGTGATTGCTATGGTTTAATGTTTAGGATATTTGGGGAAATTTAATGAAATTGAGGATTTTTAAGCATTCCTGATGAAAATAACAGAGCTGAATAGAAATTTTGGCTTTTGAATACAAGACTCAAGAGCAGCACAAAAAGGTAAAAAGGAAAGAGAAACCTTAAAGGATTCACTAAGTCTAAGCTGTTTACATTCCTACATGAGAAGATATTTGTAATGCCTAAGAATTTTATCATTATTAAGATTGTTAGAAGGAGTGTACATAGAGCATGAGTTGACTATGATGGCATGGTATGGAAAAAAATTAAGGAATGAGAAAGAGAGAGGCACTGGGAGAAAAGGTCAAAATGGTTACATGATTTAGACATAAAGGGTTATACCACAAGCAAATTAGGGGAACATAGAATAGTTTACCTGTTATATCTATGAAAGGAAATCCTATGACCAAACAAGCATTATGGGATTTAAAATGGATGATTTTGATTACATTAAATTAAAAATGGTTTGCAAAAACAAAATCAATGCAGCTAAAATTCAGAAGGAAAGCAGAAAATTAGGGGGAGGGGGAAATTTCATAATAAGTTTCACTGATAAAGGCCTTATTTCTCAAATATGTAGAGAACCAAGCCAAATTTTTAAGAATTCAAGTCATTCCTCAATATAACATATGTTGTAGTAAGGGCTCATTAATATTATTTGATATTAATAATAAATAATTAATCTTATTCATTGGACTAGTTGGCCACTGAGATCCCTTAAAATCCTGAAATCCTGTGAAATTCTCTATTTTAGACAGAAGTGGGAAACTTATGGCCATAAGGCTGCATGTGACCTACTAATCTTTTTGACTGAATCCAAATTTTACAAAACAAATCCTTTTAATAAGGACATTGATATTTCTCAATTATACTTGAGTTTGCTTAATGTCAGTCTCACCAGTGGAATGAACATATTATAGAGTTTTGTTAGGGTTTCATATTTTTATGAGCCTGGCTAAAATTTGTTGGAAGAACAAGAAGGAGCTATGAATACATTGCTTTGTTGGAAAATCACAGCCAGATGTGGTGAAATTCACCTTTAATTTGAGCTTTCTGGGGAGGCAAAGCTGACATATTTCATGAGATCTGAAGTTTTGAGCTTCAGCAAGCTATTCCGATTAGGTAGCTGTGCAAACTCTGGCCCCACTATGGTGAATTCTCTGGAAGAAAGGTGCCACCAGGTCATCTAAAGATATGAGAAATTGTCAGCAATTGCTAGCAGCAAGCACCCCAGCATCCCCAGAGTGGCTGCCAACACAGGTTCTTATATCTGCTTTTGTAAAGGAAAGCAACTCAAAATCAGTTAACAAGCTCACTTTAATCAAACAAACATATATTACCTAGCTCAGGGGGAAAAGTTCAGCACCCCGAACTTCAGAGTATACAGACATATCAAGCAGACAGGCTTCCAATCTGTCCAACCATTATATCAATACCAAATCACAGTTACCAGAGAGGGAAGCATCAACATCTGGGTTTTCAAAGCCGGGGAGCTCTCAACGGCTGCCCAGAGTCTCATCTGGTCAAATCACACACTTCTCAAAGTGAGCCCCAAAGCAAAGCCTCTCATCAGGGCTTATATAGCCTTCTCCTGGCTCAAAGAATGTAACCACCCTCTTGACCCACTGTCTAATCACACAGCATCAAAGTGTGGTCATTCCTGAAAACCAAGCCTCCTACCACAGGCTCCATGTGACCACATTCAGCCTATTAGGGGGCAGAGTATACTTTCAAATTAAAGAAGGTTCTCAGAGTCACTTAAGCCAATCAAAGTCTCTTAAGCCAATCAAAGGGCCTAGGGGCAGGGAAGATCTTCAAATCTGCATTTCCATTACAGCAATGGAGCAGGTCAAACCTTCTGTGACAATATAATGGGATTGAACTAATAAGAAGACTTTGTGTTTCCATTGCAAAGAAGATGGGAAGATCCAGTCCTTTAAAAAAAAAGATAGGGAGAGAATAGTAATAAGATAACAGGTAGAATTGTTGGAGGGGATAGGAGGAATAAAAAGATGGGTTACAGTTCTGCAGTGCCTCAGGTTTTACAAGACATCTTTATTTTTTTTTAATTGAAGGCTTTAAAAATATTTTAGAAACATTATCTCATTTAATCCTCACAAATCTGCAAGGTAAGTATCACATGTATTATAAAACCCATTTGACATATGGGGCAACTGAGAATAGAATAGGATAAACAAAGTAACAGTACCTAACAGCTAGAAAGTCTCAGAGATAGGATTTTAATCTAGGTCTTCTGATTCCAGTAATACCAGGCAGCTTCTCTACCAGCAGAACTTCTGTGTGTATTCAATAAGTTTTACTGTTGTGGAGTCATTTTTCATTCATGTCTGACTTTGTGGCCCCATTTAGGCAGAGATACTGGAGTGGATTACCATTTCCTTCACCAGCTCATTTTACAAGGGAGGAAACCAAGGCATACAGGGTGGATTGACTTACCCAGGGTCACACAGATAGTAAGTGTCTGAGTCTGGATTTGCACTCAAGAAGATGAGGCTTCATTTATAAGAAAACAAGTCATTCTCCAGTTGATAAATGTCAAAGTTTATGAAAAGGCAGTTTTCAGAGGAAGAAATTAAAGATATCTATAAGCATATGAAAAATGCTCTAAATTATCATTGATTAGAGAGATACAAATCAAAACAACTCTTAGGTACCACATCTCACTGGTCAGATTGGCTAACATGACAAAACAGGAAAATGATAAATGCTGGAGAAGATAGGGAAAATGGAACACTAATGCATTGCTGATGGAGTTGTGAACTGATCCAACCATTCTGGAAAGCAATTTGGAACTATTCCCAAAGGGCTATAAAAATGTGCATACCCTTTGACCCAGAAAAACCACTTCTAGAGCTGTATACCAAAGAGATCATACAAGTGGGAGGAGGATCCATATGTACATAAATATTTATAGCATCTTTTTGTGGTGGCAAAGAATTGGAAATCAAGGATATGCCTATCAATTGGGGAATGGCTAAACAAGTTGTGGTATATGAATGTAATGGAATACTACTGTAATATAAGAAATGAGGAGGAGACAGACTTCATAATAACTTGGAGAGACTTATATAAACTGATGCTGAGTGAGGGGAGCAGAACTTTGTACACAATTATAGACATATCATATCTGTGTTGACCGACTTTGATAGTCTGGACTCTTCTCAGCAATGCAAGGTTATAAAACAACTCTGAAAGACTCATGATGGAAAAGACTATCCACATACAAAGAAAGAATTATGGAGTCTGAATGTAGATGGAAGCAAACTGCTTGCTCTCTCTTTTTTGTTTGTTTCATTCCTTCTTTCTCATTGTTCACACCACTCTTCTTTACAACTTGACTAATGTTTAACGTGAAGGTATTTGTAGAACTTATATCAGATTGCATGACACCATGGAGAGGGGAAGAAGAAGGGGAGAGGGAGGGTAGATAATTTGGAACTTAAAAGCTTGTGGAACTGAATGTTGCAAACTAAAAGTAAATAATTTTTTTTTAAATGAGCCTTCCTGACTCCAGGTCCAGCAGTTTATCTATTTTGCCACTTAGCTGCTCCTTTTCAGTAAATACTGATTGTAAAATGACAAAAGAGAGAGAAGAGAGAATGTTGAGTATGTAGGAGGCTATAGCAGAGGCAGCCTCACATACCTTTCCAACCTTATTTGCTATCACTCCTCTTTATAAACTACATAGAGCCCAGCCAAACTTTTTTTTTTTACTACTAGTGCTCTTCAATGTAATTCCATGAATTATTTCTGCCTTCACACAACCTTCACATGTGCTCATTATGCACACCCTTCTCAATCATGCTGTTTTACACATTTACAGAAAGCAATCATACCCAATAGCAAAATAGCATGGAAAGAATATTAAACATAAAATAACGATGACAGGATAGCAACCTGTTCCAGGACTCTATCCAACCAAGATGAATAGATAGGTAATAGCATAGAGAGACTGAGGAATAGGTGCATAGATAAATGATAGCAAGATAGAGACATGAATGGATAGATAGATAGATAGATAGATAGATAGAAAGATAGATAGACAGAGAGATGACAAACAGATGGACAGGCAAAGCACTTAGTAATCACTTACCATGTGCAAGGTGCATGCTAAACATTAGTAACACAAACACAAACAAACAAAACAGTCCCTGCCATCAAAGACTAATTTTAATGGGAAAAGACAGGACCTAAAGGGAAGCAATGAGTGGGGGGGAGAGCAGAGAGCTAGGCATATTTAAGGCAACATGTCATCAAAATGACCAGGAAGGTTGTAAAGGCCTAGTTCTGGGCTAGATAGGACCAAGGCTGACATATCAAAGACCATGGTGGTTCTGGGGGCAGAGTCCAGTTTTCTGAAAAAGAAGTGGAGATAGTGGTCTGAAAATGAGCTCATGAAAAAATGGGAATATTTATAAATGGCTAGATCTACTCCTTCAAGCATGACACTCTACCTATGAAGTTATGAAGGAAGAAGTAGTATGATCTCTTAATATTAACATAGAACTTTAAACATATGTGCATCTATGTACATAAAAGTATGTACATACCTATATACATATTGAAGAAACTGAGGCTGGCAGGATTAAATGACTAGCTCAGAGTGACAGCTAATTATTATTATTATATAGCCTGCTTCAGTCTATATTCAGACAGTATCAGCTCTTTCTCTGGAGGCCAATGGTATGCTTCATCATTGATCATCTAGGATTGTCTTGGACCATTGTACTGCTGAGAATAGCTCAGTCATTCATCGAAAAATATTGCTATTGCTGCGTACAATGTTCTCCTGATTCTGCTCACTTCACTATTCATTAGTTAGTTCGTGTAAGTCTTTCCAGGTTTTTCTGAAATCATCCCACTTGTCATTTCTTATAGCACAATAATATTCCATTATAATCATATACCACAACAGCTACTAATTATTTAAAGGAGCAAGTCAAACTCAATCATCTTTACTCTAAGATTTACTGGCATCCTGAAGTTTAAGCTCAATGGGGAAAACACATTTAAAGGGGTAAACACATCCACAAGACTAGTCCTGATTTATACTTTTGGAAGAGTAAATTGTAAGACAACATTCTCAATAATTTGTATCAGCACTACATAGCACAATACCAGACAAATAACAGGCAATTCATAAATATTTCCTGACTGCAATTTGTATTGATCTTATCAAGGATCTACAAAATGTGCAGTGGCCTTCCCCTAATTCTTTTTAATTTCGTGGGTACTAGTACAATTCTCAATCTTTACCCCTTTGCTCCTGATCTATAATTAGACCCAGCACATTTTCCAGCATACATTTCATAAATTATGCGCTTTATAGAACCTCTTGGATATAGGTCATCAATGAAAATATGTAATAGCCTATTCATACCTACCACTAAGCTCTCTCCACCAACCTCTAGGTCACTGATAATTTTGATCCTTCAGAGACTGTGACATTCCAAAATTTAAAACCATGCTTTATCACAAAGAGAATACCTATCTTTGAAAATATAGATTTCAGTTTGGAGAAAAATTTTCAGAATGACAAGAATTTCTTTTAAAAATAAGCATGGTGGGCGGCTAGGTGGCGCAGTGAGTAGAGTGCCGGCCCTGGAGTCAAAAGGACCTAAGTTCGGATCTGGCCTCAGACACTTAACACATACAAACAAAAACCTAGCTGTGTGACCTTGGGCAAGTTACTTAACCCCAGTTGCCCTCCAAAAAAAAAAAAGAAAGAAAGAAAAGAAAAGAAGCATGGCAAGGGCAGAGCCAAGATGGCGGAGTAGAAACAACATTTCCACAGGGCTCCAGCCCACACCACTTCAAAATTATGTGAAAGGGGGACTCTGAATGACCTCTGTTGCTCCACAACCCACAAAACTCAAATGGCAAAAGAGGCTTAAAAAGGCAATGAGGAGAAGAATGCCTTAAAAAGCCAAATTTGCCAAATGGAAAAAAAATATCAAAAGCTCACTGAGGGGAATCATTCCTTCAGAATCAGACTGGAGCAAATGGAAGCTAGTGACTTTATGTGAAATCAAAATACTATTAAGCAGATCCAAACAAATGAAAGAATAGAAGGCAATGTGAAATATCTCATGGAAAAAAAACAGAGATAATCTAAAAATTATTGGACTCCCTGAAAGCCATGATCAGAGAAAGAACCTAGAAACCATCCTTCAAGAAATTCTCAAGGAAAATTGCCCTGATGTTTTAAAACCAGAGGGCATAATAGAGGTTGAAAGAACCCACCAATAACCTCCTGAAAAAGATCCCAAAAAGAAACTCCTCGGAATATTGTAGCCAGGTTCCAGAATTCCCAGATCAAGGAGAGAATATTACAAGCAGCCAGGAAGAAACAATTTGAATGTGATGGAAACACAATCAGGATAACACAGCATCTGGCAGCTTCAATACTGAGGGATTGAAGGGCATGGAATATGATATTCCAGAGGGCAAAGGACCTGGTATTAAAACCAAGAATCACCTACCTAGCAAAACTGAGTATCATATTTCAGGGGAAAATATGGCCATTCAGTGGAATAGAGGACTTTCAAGCATTCTTGAGGAAAAAACCAGAGTTGAATAGAAAATTTGCCATTCAGACACAAGAAACAAGAGATGCTTAAGAAAGTAAACAGGGTAAAGAAATCATAAGGAACTTATCAAAGCTGAACTATTTACATTCCTCTATGGAAAAACGATAACTGTAACTGATGAAACTTTTCTCATTATGAAAATAGCTGAAGAAGGGCATATGGGCATATGAATACATATGTGAATGTGTGTATATATGTTTACAGGTATACATAGATAGAGCACACAGGTTGAATTTAATGGGAAGAGATGATACTTAAGGGGTGAAATTGAGAGTTGAGAGAGGAACATAATGAGAGGAGATGAGGAGAGACAGAATGGGGTAAACTATCTCATGCAGAAGAGGCTGTGGAAAGTGGTTACAGGGGAGGGGAAGAACAGGAAGTCAAAAAGGCAAAACCTTATTCTCATTGAATTTGGCTCAGGGAGAGAATGACATACATACTAAATGGGATATCTCACCCTACAGGAGAGTGGTGGGGAAGGGGATGGGGGTGGGAGATGATGGAAGTGAGGGCAGGCTGGGGGGGGAGATAAGTTGGAAACACCTACTTTTGAAAAGCGACAGGATCAAAGTGGGGAGTGGACCAGGTGGGAGGTGGGATAGGAGGGAGGGAAATTTAGTC
The DNA here is from genome assembly GCA_011680675.1 of Gymnobelideus leadbeateri. Classification (NCBI taxonomy): domain Eukaryota; kingdom Metazoa; phylum Chordata; class Mammalia; order Diprotodontia; family Petauridae; genus Gymnobelideus; species Gymnobelideus leadbeateri. Next base: position 90,557 of record WOXC01005367.1, on the reverse strand, counting down.
TTTTATAATATATCTACTATGGTAATGTTTTGCATAGCTACATATGTACAACATATACTGAATTGCTTATCTTCCCAGTAAGGGTGGGTGACAAGGGAGGAAGGGAATGAATCTGGAATTCGAAATTTTAAAATCAAATGTTTTAAAAATACATAAATACTATTATTAATACTATTTTACATATAATTGGGACATAAGATGTGCAGGCATTGGGGCACGAGGATTCACCTTGCCCTACTGGAAAAGTCAAAGGGGGTATGGGAGAAGCTATGGGAGAGAGCAGATTGGATGAGGGGATACTGTGGGACTGCTATTCTGGGGTGTGGGGAAGGGAAAAATAGGGAAAAAACTATAACTCAAAATCAGGTGGAAATGCGTGATGTAAACCAGAAGTTAATAAAGCATTTGGAAAATAAATTTTAAAATGAAAAAAAAATAAAAATAAGCAGGGGCAGGTGGAGTCAAGATGGCAGAGTAGAAACAGGACTTCTGAGCAGCTCCAGCTCCCATCTTCCCCAATTTATGTAAAAGGAGACTCTGAACAAACTTTGGAGCTACAGATCCCACAAAATGACACAGAGAAGCTAACCTCCCACTGAGGACAGCCTGGCAGCCCGGCAGGTATCGGCCAGCACAGCACTCTGGGAGCCAGCCAACCCTAGCCCCTCATGAGCCAGCGGTTTTAGCCCCAGGGCGGGCCTGACCAGGAGCCAGCTGGAGGGACTTTAGATCACCAGAAGCTGTAGCCATTTCCAGAATTATCAACACATAGATGCTAAGGACAAAGTGAGAGGTCAGTGCAGTATGGACCTTGGGACCCACTAGTTGGGAGTACATCGACCTCTTCCCTCAGGGAGAGAAGCCATAAGGAGCCAAGGCAGTAGCCACAGCCACTCCTCAGCTTTAGCTCCTGGCCTGCAGACTATAGGGGGACTAGGCAGATTGCAGTCTAGGGTGGAGGTCTTTGGGTGTGTGACCAGCTTGCCAGAGCATGTTGAGGCTTCAGAGAGGGCACCCAACTAATACCTCTGGCAGGTGAGAAAATGCCAGCATATGGGACAGAAGCTCCCACTCTGGTGGCAGAGTCCTACTGTGGCAACAAGCCCCAAAATCAAGTAATTGAGTGGCAACATGGCTAGGCAAACGGAACAAAATAAACAGAAGAACCCAACATTAGACTCCTACTTGGGGTACAAAAAGGATCAAAGCATGGAACAGGAGGAAGACAGTGAAATCAGAACTCCTGCACCAAAAGCTTCAAAGGAAAATATGAGCTGGCTACAGGCCATATAGGACCTTAAGAAGCAGATAAGAGAAGTGGAGGAAAAAAGGTAAGAGAATTGAGAATGATGCAAGAAAAATATGAAATGAGAGTCAACAGCCTGACTGAGGAAAATAACACCTTAAAAATAGATTAACTCAAATGGCAAAAGAGGCTCAAAAAGGCAATGAGGAGAAGAATGCCTTAAAAAGCCAAATTTGCCAGGTGGAAAAAAGAATCTCAAAAGCTCACTGAAGAGAATCATTCCTTCAGAATTAGATTTGAGCAAATGGAAGCTAGTGACTTTATGAGAAATCAAGATGCTGTTAAACAGATCCAAACAAATGAAAGGATAGAAGGCAATGTGAAATATCTCATGGGAAAAAACACTGACCTGGAAAATAGATCCAGGAGAGATAACTTAAAAATTATTGGACCACCTGAAAGCCATTATCATAGAAAGAACCTAGAAATCATCCTTCAAGAAATTTTCAAGGAAAACCGCCCTGATGTTTTAGAACTAGAGGGCAAAATAGAAGTTTAAAGAATCCACCAATCACCTCCTGAAAAAGATCCCAAAAAGAAAACTCCTAGGAATATTATAGCCAGGTTCCAAAATTCCCAGATCAAGAAGAGAATATTACAAGCATCCAGGAAGAAACAATTTGAATATTGTGGAAACACAATCAGGATAACACAGGATCTGGCAGCTTCAACACTGAGTGATCAAAAGGCCTGAAATATGATATTCCAGAGGTCAAAGAGCTGGGATTAAAACCAAGAATCACCTACCCAGCAAAACTGAGTATCATGTTTCAGGGGAAAATATGGTCATTCGGTGGAAAAGAGGACTTTCAAATATTCTTGAAGAAAAAAACAGAGTTTTATAGAATATTTGACATTCAGATATAAGAAGCAAGAGAAGCATGAGAAGGTAAACAGGGAAAAGAAACCATAAGGAACTTATCAAATTTGAACTATTTACAATCCTACATGGAAAAACGGTAATTGTTACTGATGAAGCCTTTCTCAATATGAAAACAGTTGAAGGGAATAGAAGGTGTATGAATACACATGTGTATGTTTGTATATATGTTTACAGTTATACATAGAGAGAGGGCACAGGACCAACTTAATAGGAAGGAATGATACTTAAAAGGTGAAATTAAGAGGTGAGAGAGGAATATAATGAGAGGAGATGGGGAGAGACAAAATGGTTTAAACAATCTCATATAAAAGAGGCAAGGGGAAATGAATACAATGGAGGGGAAGAACAGGAAGGCAAAAGGGAATGGGTCAGCCTTATTCACATTGAATTTGGCACAGGGAGAGAGTGACATATACACTAAATAGGGCATCTCACCCTACAGGAGAGTAGGAGGGAAGGGTATGAGAGGGGGGATGATTGAAGGGAAGGCAGGCTGGGAGGGAGGGAAGTAGGAAGCACCCACTTTTGAAAAGGGACAGGACCAAAGTAGAGAATAGAACAAGTGGGAGGTGGGATAGGAGGGAGGGAAATATAATCAGTCTTTTGTAATATATCTACTATGGTAATGTTTGGCATTAGCTACACACATACAACCTATATTGAATTGCCTATCTTCCCATGGTGGGTGTCAAGGGAGGAAGGGAATGAATTCATAATGGTGGGTGTCAAGGGAGGAAGGGAATGAATCTGGAATTCAAAGTTTTAAAACTAAATGTTTAATCTATATATATGTGTGTGTGCATATATATATATATATATATATATATATATGTGTGTGTGTGTGTGTGTGTGTGTGTGTGCACATATATATATATGTGTGTGTGCATATATATATATATATGTAGACTATTATTAATACTCTTTTACATGTAATTGGGAAACAAGATATACAGGCTTTGGAACATAGCGATCCACTATGCCCTACTGTAAAAGTTGAGGGGGGTATGGTGGAAAATATGGGAGCAGATTGGAAGAGGAAATATCCTGTGAGATTGCTATTTTGGAGATGTAGATAGGGGAAAATTGGGGAAAATTTGAAACTCAAAGTCTGGTGGAAATGAATAATGTAAACCAGAAATTAATAAAGAATTTAGAAGAAAAAAAAACAAAAAAATTAGCATGATTGGTATTTTTAATTTTTTTTTTACATCAGAGTCATATTTCTGGAAATATCAATCCACACACACCCCTAATTGAAACTTCCTTAGGAAAAACAATAAAAATCAAACAAAAACACCTGACACAGCATTTTGCCTTTACTAGTTCCCAACCCATCTACTGTGCAGAGGGTGAAAAGTTTTATTATCTGTCCACTGGGACCACTGATTTATTTTTGCTTTTTTTTTGGGGGGGGGGGAGGAGGGAGGGCAGGGCAATAGGGGTTAAGTGACTTGCCCAAGGTCACATGCCTGATAAGTGTTATGTGTCTGGGGTTGGATTTTGAACTCAAGTTCTCCTGACTCCAGGGTGGTGCTCTATTCATTATGCCACCTGGCCATGTCATGATCACTGATTTTTAAATTACTCAGAGTCAATCTTCATTTTCATGATCTTTTACTTCATATTGTTATCAAATTTATGGATACTGTTCTTTTAGTTATGCTTATTTCATGTTGCATCACTTCATATACATTTTTCTCTGACCACTTCCAAAAATTTTATAGTGTTAATATTTATATCCATTTTGAATTTTTTTTTGTGGAATATGTCATAAGATGCTGACAATTTTCTATTTTTTCCAGCAGTTTTTTGAAAAATCAAATTATGAGATGTTTCTCAAGTAAGGTATGTTTTCTGGTTTATCAAACACTCAGCTATTGAGTTCCATTATTCTAATTCTCTTTTGTCTAGTCTATTTCATTGTTTTTTAGCCAATATCAAATAGTTTTCTTGAGGGTTACTTTAGAATATGCTTTTAAATCTGAAAATAGTATTCCTACTTTTTTCATAATTTCTCAGAAAATCTAGAAATGCATTTTGTAAGTTGTTTTATCAAGATCTATAAAGTGTGCCTCAAATAGTTTGGTGTAGCATTAAAACTGTAAGTTAACTTTTGGTGGTATTGTTATTTTTATTATATTGGCATGACTTAGTCACGGGCACTGAGTAATCCTCTAGCTTTTTAGGAATTCCTTTATTTCTTTGAATCTATTTTGATCACCAAATATTTATTACATTTTCAATGTTGTTATTTGGAATCTGGTTTCCCTTTCTATTTTTGACTCTTAAATTTTGTTATTATATAAAAATACTGTTGATTTTGAGGGGAAGAGGCTATATTGTTTGCCTCAACTTTGTCAAAGCTATCAATTGTCTCATTTTGTACCTACTGATTCTTTAAGATTTTCTAAGTAAGGGGCGGCTAGGTGGTGCAGTGAGTAGAGTGCTGGCCCTGGAGTCAGAAGGACCTAAGTTCGCATCTGGCCTCAGACACTTAACACACACACAAACAGAAACCTAGCCGTGTGACCTTGAGCAAGTTACTTAACACCAATTGCCCTCCAAAAAGCCAAAAAAAAAAAAAGATTTTCTAAGTAAATCATGTCATCAGCAGCAGTTAGGGACACTTTTATTGCCTCTTTTCCCATTCTAATGCTTTTTTTTTTTTGGAGGGGAGAAGGCAAGGCAATTGGGGTTAAGTGACTTGCCCAAGGTCACAAGACTAGTTAAGTGTCAAGTGCCTGAGCCTAATTTTGAACGCAGGTCCTCCTGACTTTAGGGCCAGTACTCTATTCATGTCCCACCTAACGGCCCCTATCCTAATGCTTTTAGTAACTTTCTCTTGTCTTATTGCTATTGTTGGTATTTCTAGAATTACATCAAATAATAGTAGAAAGTGTAAACATCCTTTTATCCTCTATTTCTTAGGAAAGTTTCTATTATATCTCCATTACATATGATGCTTGATTTTGCTTTTAGATAGATATTTTATGATGTTATAAAGAATCCCCTATGCCTATGCTTTGTAGGATTTTTAGCATTAATGAATATTGTACTTGATCAAAGGTTTTTCTTATATATATTGAGATAATCATGTATTTTTTAATATTTTTGTTTTTTACATAATTATGTTGATTGTTTTACTACTGTTGATCCATTTTTGCATCACGGTGACATATGACATCTTGGTCATAATGGATGCTATTTTGGATGAATTGTTATAAGCAAAGGATTTTATTTAAATTTTTTGAATAGCTAGTCAATAGCAAATATCAATTGGCCTTCTTTGTCTTACCTTTTCCTGGTTTAGATATTAGGACTAAACAGGGTGTACACTGGGGTATCCTGCATTGGTATTATAAAAGGAGTTTGTCAAAGTGTTTTCTTTCTCAATATTTGAGAATAATCATGTAGCATTAATGTCAATTATTCTTTAAAATTCAATTAGAATTCTCCTGTTATTCAATCAGAACCAGGAACCTACACCACCACCACCATCCCTCCCTACCAAAACAAACAAACGAACAAACAAACAAACAAAAAAACTTTAGTTGTTTTTTTTTTTTATTTTACAGATAATCGTATTTTATTTTCTGAGATTGAATTATTTATATTCTTTATTTGGTTTTCTGTTTGTTTGGGTATTTTATATTTTTAATGTATTTTTTATTCTTTGGTATTCTCCATTAACTAATTGCACACAGTAGGTTAGCATAGTAAGTAATTGTGTATAGTGGGCTCTGAGATAGAGAGATAGAAATAGATAGATAGATAGATAGATAGATAGATAGATAGATAGATAGATAGATAGATAGATATGTTTAATTTCTTTTGATTTTGCTGTGATTTTGTGTTGTTCCTTTATCTTGTTGGGTTTTGTTGAGGCAGCTAGATGGTGCCTCTGATAGAATGTTAAACTTGGAGTCAGGGAGACCTGAGTTCATAACTTGCTTCAGACACTTACTAGTTATGCAAGCCATTACACACTTTTCCTGACTTGTCTCTGATGAACTCTGATGACTTGAGAAAAGAGTGAGGCTGATGACTTTGCCATGCTCTTCCTGTTTTAAATACAATTAAATTAATTAAATACAATAAATACAATTCACTTACAAGTCAAAATATCACCCTCCTGATGTCATTGGTCCTCTCTCAAAATGATGGCTAGATGACAACAGCTATGCAAGACTGAGCAAGTCACCTAAATAGTCACAATTTCCACATCAATAAAATAGGATAATAATAACACATAACTCACAAGAGTTGTCAAGATCAAATTAGATAATATTTGAAGCATTTTGTAAACCTCAAAAGTTTATGTAAAGTAAGCTGATCTTTTTAAGTGATCTGGTTAAATATTTATTAATTTTGTTGATCTCTTCAAAGAATCAGTTTTTAGCTTTGTTTAAAAATTTTATTGTATTTTCAATTTCTAAATTATCTATTTCTCCTGTAATTTTTAATATCTATTTTTGTGCATTTTAAATTTGCCTATTTGGTGGCTTTTGAATTTTTTTTTTAAAGCAGTTGGGGTTAAGTAACTTGCTCAAGGTTACAGTCATTATTTATGTGTGGGTGCTCATTTTCTGAGGCCGGATCCGATCTAGGGTCATCCCAACTCCGAGGATGACGCTCTTACTCACTGCGCCACCTAGCTGCCACTGCTTTTGAATTTTTAAAAATATATATTCCTTTTATTAAATGTCTAATTTTCTATTTTATTAATGTGTATTTTAGGGCATCATTTCCCCCTTGTGATTATGTAAGTTGTGTCCCACAGATTTTGGTATAGTGCCTTATTATAATTTTCTTTCACATATTTTTTTGTAGGAGGGAAAGGCAAGGCAATTGGGGTTAAGTGACTTGCCCAAGGTCACACAGCTAGTAAGTCTGTCAAGTGTCTGAGGCCAGATTTGAACTCAGGCCCTCCTGATTCCAGGTCCAGTGCTCTATTCACTATGACACTGCTTCTCCTTTTCACATAATTATTAATTATTTCTATGATTTATTTTTTAATTCAGTCATTGATTAGGATTTCATTGCTAAGTCTCCATTTGGGTCTGTCTTTTGTTTGTGTTCCCTGAAATAATTACTGTTTTTGTTGTGTTACTGTCTATAAATATATGTTTACTATTTCTGCCATTTTTGTGTATTTTCATGTCTCTGTGCCCTAATAAATAATCAGTTTTTGTAAAAGTTCCACATATTACTGAGAAATACGCCTGTTATTTAGCAGAACTGTATAGAATATGCCATAAATTTGTGGGGGTTTTTTAGTTCTAATTCTATAGCAAGTCATTCAATTCTAAACTTAATTCCCTTTTGTTTATTTGCCAGAATCTGAGATGGGTACATTAAAGTCATTTCCTAATACTGTTGTGTTACTTTCTATGTCTTCCTGTAATTCAATTATTTTTCCATTACATATTTAGGTGCTATGGAATTGGAGTATATAAGTTTAATTGTAGATATTTTTCTTATGGTTCCTTTCAGCATAATGCAATTCTGTTGTGTATCTCTATTTATATTATGAATTCTATATGCCTGGTGGCAAGATTGCATCTCCTGCTTTTTTAGATTCATTTGATGCATAGTAAATTTTATTCTAGGCCCTCATTTATATTTTGTGTATTTCTGCTTTTTAGGTATGTTTCTTATAAGCAATACTTTTGGGGGGTGTTGTCTTATGCAATCCACCACCACTCTTTCATTTTATTGAACTGTTTAATACCATCGACATTTAAATTTCTGAGAATAAGATTAATACTTTTCATCTATTTATATCTAATATTGCTTTTTTCTGAAGTAGGATATTTTATTCCTTTTTCTTCCTTAAGGGTAGTACTATGTTTCTTGAATTATTTTTGCTTAATGTGCATTAATACAACTTTATTCCAACAAACTTCTCACCCTCAACTTCCCTCTCCCAATAGTCACTATTTATAGCTAGGCTATGTATCAACTTAGATGTTTTCATGGTATATGCTATCAGCTATTGATCTAAATGTAATTTCTTCCCGACCACTTTCTAATTTTTCCGGTAGTGTTTGTCAGTAAGTCTTAACTCCAGTAATTTCTGTGCTTGTGTTTACAGAACACTGTGCTATGGTCTCCAATTGTTTTTGGATTTTGTTTACCTAATCAGTTTCACAACACAAAATTATTTTTTAAATTACTGCTTTACTACAAACTGTAGTAAAGTTTGTGATCTGATATGGCAAATATCTGTTCCTTCCTACATATATAATTGCTCCTCGTAGATGCATTTTGTTACTTTCTCTAATTCTAGAAATTGATTACTTTATAAGTCTGATTGGTATGGCACTAAATGTCTAGGTTAATTTACACAGTATTGTCATTTTTATTATATTAGTGTGGCCTAACTATAAGCATTTAATTTCCAATTTTTATTATTAATATGGTTTATTAAATTTATAGATTTTTTAAATATTGAGTTAACCATTCTTTCTTAGTATCAAACTAAGTTGGTCAAATTGAGTAATCTTTTTTAACTTGTAGCTGTAACCTGAATACTTTATTCAATAATTTTGAATTAATATTCATTATATTGGTCTATAGGGTTCTTTAACTTCATTCTCCCTGATTTAAACTTCAAGACCATATTTATCTCATAGGATTTTGTTAGAATTCCATCTTTATTTATTTTTGCAAGTAATTTATGTCAAATTGGAGCTGATTGTTTTTTGGAAATTTGATACAGTTCACTTATAAATCCATCTGGTCCTATTTTCCCTCACTTTGTAACTGCATTCATTGCTTGATCAATTTCCCTGAGATTGAATTGTCTAAATTCTCTGTTTCACAATCTGTGGATTTTGTTATTTTGTAAACATTCATCCATTTCATTTTTCTTCCATGTTGTTGGCATGTAATTGAGCAAAATAATTTGTAGTTATTTCCTTTTTATTTATTATTAATTCTTTTTTTCATTTTTGATATGGGGATTTTTATTTTCTTATTATATCAGTTAATGGTTTGTGAACTTATTAAGCTTCCTTCCCCCATTGCCCCCCCAAAAAGCTATGTGTCAGTAGTTCCTTTTTAAAAAAAATTTTGTCTCTTCTTTAACTTTCAGAATTTCTATTTTGTGTTTTTGCTAAGTTTTTAAAGGGGCATTCCCAATTCATTGATCTGTCTTTTCTTTTATTTGTTGTTATTGTTAAAGTAAATGTTTAGAGAGCTACATTTTCCCCTAAGGGTTACTTTGGCTGAATCCCAAAAGTCTTGGTATAATGTCTGATTGTTGTCACTTTCTGGTTCTTACCAGACCTCTGCTTCTTGCACTTTCTTTCTCTCTTCTTAATCACATTTTTTGATCACCCTGGTTTGTTTTGCTTATAACTCGTCCTCCCCAGTACTACAGTCCTAGAGACAGGAGGGTAGTACAATGGGTAGAGTGCTGGACCCAGAGTAAGGAAGACCTGAATTCAAATCCAGCCTCAAACACCTACTAGCTATGTGACCTAGGGTGAGTCACTTAACTTCTGTCTGCTTCGATTTCTTTAACTGTAAGAGGGTGATAATAATAGCATCTATGTCACAAGTTATGAGGATCAAATGAAAGAACATGTTACGTGTTTATTATACTCCTTGTCACATAGTAGGTGTTTAGTAAATACTTGTTTCTGTCCTTATATGCCTCCTATATTATCCTGTTTTCATGTTGAGTTTAGTGGTTTTCTTTTTCTTTCTTCCTTTTTTTGTGAGGCATTTGGGGTTAAGTGATTTGCCGGTGAGTTTAGTATTTTTCTACAACAACCTGTATGTATATGTATTTGTGTGTATGTTCAATCTTCCTTCTCTGATTAAGATAAGACAGAGATCATGAAAATGTCAGTCCTCAATACATAAGTGGTCAAAAAATATGAGCAAATAATTCTCAAAATAATTACAAAATATTATCAATATTACAAAAGAATGTTCCAAATCATAAATAATCAGAAAAAATGCAAATCAATACAACCCTGAGGTTTCACACCACACTCAGGAAAGATGTCAAAAAAAAGAGGAATAATCCATTTTGGTTTTGTTTTTTGTCTTTTTGGAGGGGGCAAGGCTTTAAGTGACTTGCCCAAGGTCACACAGCTAGTAAATGTGAGGTGTCTGAAGCTGAATTTGAATTCAGGTACTTCCTGACCCCAGGGCCAGTGCTCTATTCACTGCACCACCTAGCTGTCCCAATAGTCCATTTTGAATGGAGTTGTGAAATGGTGGCTATATAAATGCGTGGTGGTGGAGCTGTGAATTGGTCCAACCATTCTGAAAAAAAAAAACAATTTGGAATAATGAAAAAAGTATTACTAATATGTCTACACCCTTAAATTCAGAAATTCCACTGAGGAGGTCGAGGACAAAAGCAAAACAAAACAAAACAAAAAAGCTCCATATGTATAAAAATATTTATAGCAGCATTTTTAATAATAGCAAAAACATTTGAAATAAATTAGGTGTCCATCGATAGGCATAGGATGGATTAGACTTAGTTGGCCCTGTCCTCTCTGTAGCTTGGTGCCATTACCCCTGACAATCTATATATGGTGACTGGTATTAGGCTTCATGCTCTAATTTAATGAGTTCTCTCTGTTTCAGTCCCCTGATGAGCCACTATAGACTCTGGCTTGGGGTGGTACATTTCTCCTCCTCTTATATAAATATAATATATAAATTATATAACTATGTCTTATATAACTATAATATATAAATTATATAACTACATCTTATATAAACATCTGTAAATTATATAATCATATCTTATATATAATATCTAAATTATATAAATATAATACCCAATGGATATACTATAATTGGTTTCATTCTGTTCTATGGCCCTAAAAAACCCCTATGAGATGCTGGAGATCTCTAATCTTGGGCTTCCTACACAACCTACTTAGCACTAGCCCTCATCTCCTAAGTTATTTCTGCCTCCTACTGTGAATGTCAATGCCTTGAGGAATGCATGACCAAGGTCTTTTCCTATGCAGTCAGCTATGGAGTGTTTCTAGTTGGACAATCCTTATCTGGGATGGGGTTTTAGGCACTTGATTAGTAGAACTGGGCTGGTTTGTAACATCCTTGCTCAGAATACTCAGTGCCTATATTGCCCTTTATAGGAGTTTACACTGATACCTCAATTATTCCCACCCTTTCCTGCCTCCACTAACTTCTGGTCCATTTTCCAGTGTGTGCCCTGAGTTATCATTGGCCTTCTTATTTTTACCCCTCTATTAGTCTCCTTCACCCCTTTTCATGCCATCTATTTCAGACTATGGTGGACTTTGGGGATTTCTTTATCATTGGTCTTTCCAAGGATGCTTTCAGATATTTTCTGGATTTTATATGATAAAGTTAAGCTTCTCTATAACTTTTCAGAGCCTGGAATATCTGAGTTCAAATCCCACCTCAAATTCTAGTAGTGTGATCCTAGGCAAATCACCTAACAAAACTTTTTTCTCATCTATACAATGGAAGTAACTACCTCACAGGGTGGGTGTGAAGATCAAATGGTTTAACAGATGACAAAGCACTTTGCAAACCTGAAAGCACTATATAAATGCTAACTAGTATGACCCTTTGAATACTGTTTAAACTTGGTAGGAATGAGTGAGGGAAGGGCTGATGTAGGGAATGGGATTTTTAATAGTATTTAATAGTATTCTTATGGCAACATGTTCTCCAATTGAATTCTTTCAATATCCCTACAATTCATTAGTACATCAGCTGGGTGGTAAATCCATTTTCTTCCTGCTGTCCCTGCCAAAATATCAAGTTTCATTTAACTGGAAAGTTTTAGCAGGAATAGAGGAGGCCCTGGCTGTAAACAGACCTTTCTGTTCCTTTTCTCTAGGGAGAAGGACCTTTCCAGTGAGCAAGACCCAGAATATCAGCAGAGGAAGAAGATCTGCTGCCAGGAATGAATCCCAAGCCTCCTAGCCCAGACAGTCACACTCCCTCCTAGATTAATAACAGTGTAGTTAATTAGCTATAAGAGGATGCGTGTGCTCACACCCATAGCTTACACTGATACAAAAGCATTTACAAATCTGGCATTGTACAGAAGAAGCCGGCAGCCTGTGCAGGCAGCTACCCTCACACACTCATCTTGCTATAAATTTTACCTCTGCAACAGGAGGGCTGCTCAGAGGGTTCCCAGAGGAACATCTCCCAACCATAAATATTAATGACAATGAACTTGAAAAGGCCAGCTTAATAAAATATCCACAAAAGCAATTAGATATCATTATCATTACTGTTTCCTGAGTCTCGGTCTCTGAAGGGTGGCAATGCCAATGTAGGGGCAAGATAATGCTTGTCTGAAAGATAGGAGTCAGTGGCCAGCTGTAGTGGACTCACCCTGCTTCCTGATGTCCCCACCTCCCTGCCTGTTAACTTCCAAAGGACCTTCAGCTCAAGGAAAAGGGCAGGTGTGCTGGCTCCTTCCTTCTTATTGATACTGGAGCAATTACAATCTCTCTCCAGCAGATGGAAGATGTAGGGCATAATATCCAGTCTTTTGCTAACTCAGGAAAAGAAAGCATTCTATGTCTCCTAAATCTGTTGTTTCCCTTTCGTTCCCATTTCCATCTCTCTATTCATAGGAAGGATTTCCTATTCATCACAAAAGTTTTGACTCAGCTGGAACCTCAGTTGACATCTAGTCTAATGTACATTAGCAATGATTTTGCCTTGTTTTTTGAGTCATGGATCCCTTTGGCAGTCTGGTAAAGCTATGGATCCCTTCTTAGAATAACACTAGTAGGTACATACAATAAAATTCATATAGTTACAAAGGCAGTCTGGTAAAGCCTATGGATCCCTTCTCAGAATAACACTAGTAGGTACATACAATAAAATTCATAGAGTTACAAAGGGAAACAATTATATTGAAATATGTTTTTAAAAACAAGTTTGTGGATGCCAGGTTAAGAGCCCCTGCACTAGAGGGAAGAGAATCTGTTCTAAAGCATCTCTGACAAGCACTCAAATACCTCCAGAAATGGATAAGTCACTGTTGATTAAGGGAGTTCCTTCTACTTTCAGGCAGACAAAATTATTAGGAATTTCTTCCTTACATTGAACCAAACTTTAACTTTCTGAAATTTCCAACTAATTATTCCTAGCTATGCATCTGTGTTCCAAACAGACTCAGTACCGCCCTTCATTCATAACAGATGGCTCTTGCAAGTCATGACATCACCTTCATGGTCCTCTTTGAGAACAAAGGACAGACATCAGTCTGTGAGTAGTAGGAGCTGCCTCACTGTGGACCCAATTGGTCAGTTACAGTTGGGCAAAGCAGCTACTTCCTTCTTTTCTTCCCTCCTTCCTTCCTTCCCTCATTCCCTCCCACCCTCACCTTCTCTCTCTCTCTCTCTCTCTCTCTCTCTCTCTCTCTCTCTCTCTCTCTCTCTGTTGTGTTCTGCCCAAAGGAATATAATTTTTTTTTACCCTCCAATACCTGTAAAATATCACTCTAAACAAATTTTAAAGCTACAGAACCCACAAAGTGACAGAGAGAAACACATCTCCCGCTGAAGGCAGCCTGGCAGGCCAACAGGAAGGGTCTATAGCACCAAGCTGGGAGCCAAGCACAGTCCCGTGTGAGCCACCCAGGGCCTATACCCAGGGCCTATACCCAGGGTGGCCCAGACTGGTCAGAGAAGACTCCAGGAGAATGAATCACCAGCAACTGTGGTGGTTTCCAGGCTTCTCAACACATAAATGACAAAGAGAAAGTAAAAGGTCAGTAGGAAACTCTGTTGGAACTGGGTGGAGAAGAGCGTGGTCTGGCTCCTGCCCCTGGGGTAAGAGGTGGATGAGACACTGTGGCTGCAGCTGCTGCCCTGTAGCTGCCTCCAGAGCTCCTGGCCTGCATATCATAGGGGGACCAAGCAATCATTCAGAGGGTAATCACTCTAGCTTTGACCTGCTTGGATGTAGGTCAAAGTCTTGGGTGGTGGTCCTGGAGTGTGTGGCCAGAGTACCAGAGCTTGTGGTGAGGCAGTGCACTCTTCTCAGACCTCTGACAACTGCAAAACCCCCATCAAATTGGGACACAGCTCTTTCCACTCTGGAAGCAGAGTTCTACTGAGGCAAAGAGCTCAAAAGTCAAGTAATTGTCTGGCAAGATGAGGAAGCAGAGGAAGAGCAATCAGACCATAGAATCCTTTTTGGGGGACAAAAAGGATCAAAACTTAGAACCAGAAGGAGTCAAAACTCCTGCATCAAAAGCTTCCATGAAAAATATGAACTAGTCAAAACTTAGAACCAGAAGGAGTCAAAACTCCTGCATCAAAAGCTTCCATGAAAAATATGAACTAGTTAAAGACCATGGAGGAGCTCAGGAAGGATTTTGAAATCAATTAAGATAAATAGAGGAAAAATTGGGAAGATAAATGAGAATGATGCAAGAAAATCATGAAAAGTGAGTCAACAGCCTGCTAAAGGAGACCCAAAAAATACTGAAGAAAATAACACCTTAAAAATGGACTAATTCAAATGGCAAAAGAGGTCCAAAAAGCCAATGAGGAGAAGAATGCTTTTAAAAGCTGAATTGCACAGATGGAAAAAGAATTTGAAAAACTCACTAAAGAGAATAATTTCTTCAAAATTAGATTGGAGCAAATGGAAGCTAATGACTTTATGAGAAATCAAGATACTATAAAACAGATCCAAACAAATGAAAAAAAAAAAAAAACAGAAGACAATGTGAAATATCTCATTGAAAAAATACACTGGCCTGGAAAATAGGTCCAGGAGAGATAATCTTAAATTTATTGGACTACATGAAAGCCATGATCAAAAAAAAAAAAAAAAAAGAGAGACTAGTAATCATCCTCTAAGAAATTCTCAAGGAAAATTTCCCTCATATTCTAGAACCAGAGAGCAAAACAGAAATTGAAAGAATTCACCAATCACCTCTTGAAAAAGATCCCAAAAAGAAAACTCCTAGGAATTTTATAGTCAAATTTGAGAGTTCCAAGGTCAAGGAGAAAATATTACAAGCCCTCAGGAAGAAACAATATGAGTACCGTGGAAACACAATCAAGATAACACAAGATCTAGCAGCTTCTACATTAAGGGATGAAAGGGCTTGGAATATGATATTCTGGAAGTCAAAGGACCTAGGATTAAAATCAAGAATCACCTAAAAAGCAAAATTGAGAATAATGCTCCAGGGGAAAATATGGATATTCAATGAAATAGAGGACTTTCAAGTATTCTTGTTGGAAAAAAAAAAAACAGAACTGAACAGAAAATTTGACTTTCAAATACAAGAATCAAGAGAAACCTGAGAATGTAAAAAGGAAAAAGAAATCATAAGGAACTTATTAAAGTTGAACTATTTACATTTTACATGGAAAAATGATAATTGTAACTCACAAGACTTTTCTCAATATGAAGATAGTTGAAGGGAATATATACACTTTTGAAAAGGAACAGGGTTAACATAGAAAATAGAATAATTCGGGGGCAGGATAGGATGGAGGGAAATATGGTTAGTTTTTCACAACATAACTACTATGGAAACATTTTGCATAACTACACATGTACAACTTATATTGAATTTCTTGTCTTCCCAGTGGGGGTGGGTGAGGAGGGAGGAAAGGAAAGAATCTAGAAACAGAAGTTTTAAAAACAAATGTTAAAAAATGTTTTTTACATGTAACTGGGAAATAAGGTATATATGCACTGAGGTATAGAAATCCATCCTGCCCTACTAGAAAGTTGGGGGGCGGAGCTGGGAAGACCCAAGATGGCGGAGTAGAAACAGCACTTCCAAGGTGCTCTGCCCCGCACAACTTCCATACAATGTAAAAGGGGAATCTGAACAACTTCTGGAGCCCCAGCACCCACAGAACAACATAGAGAAGCTAACCTCCCGCTGAGGACAGCCCAGCAGCCCTGCAGGGAGAGGCCAGCTCGGCACTCTGAGAGCATGCAGCACTGCACGCTGGGAACTGACAGCTCAGCGCTCTGGGAGCTGAGGCCAGGCCCACTTGAGCCTCAGTTTCAGCCCTAGGGTGGCTGGGCCAGCAGCCGGCTGGAGGAACCCCAGAACACCAGCAGCTGTGGTGATTCCAGAATTATCAACACATATATGCCTGGGACAAAGTGAGAGGTTTGTGCCCTATGGACTTTGGGACCAGTATTTGGGGGAAAAGTTGGCTTCCTCCCCTGGGGGCAAAAAGCTGCTGAAGAAACATGGCACAGAAGCCACTTTGCAGCATCAGTGGTGGCTCTAGCTCCTGGTCTGCAAACTTAGGGAGATCCAGCAATCAGTCTGGGGGTTAATTGCTCTTGCTTTAATCTTCCTGGATCTAGATTTCGGTCTGGGGGGATGTTTTGGGTGGGTATCCAATTTGCCAGATCGGGGAGCAGTTTTACAGAGGTCACCCAACCTGTGGAAGTTGTGAAGACCCCACATTTGGGACAGAAGCTCTCCTGTCTGGTGATAGAGTCCTACTGTGGCAATAAGCCCCAAAATCAAGTAATTAAGTGGCAACATGCCTAGGCAAAAGAAACAAAATAAACAGAAAAATTCAACATTGGACTCCTATTTTAGGGGCAAAGAGGATCAAAGCATGGAGGAGGACTGTGAGGTCAGAACCCCTGCACCAAAAGCCCCAAATGGAAATACAAGCTGGTTACAGGCCATAGAGGACCTTAAGAAGCAGATAAAAGAAGTGGGGGAAAAATTGGGAAGAGAAATGATAAAGATGCAAGAAAAGTATGAAATGACAGTCAACAGCCTGACTGAGGAAGATAACACCTTAAAAATAGACTAACTCAAATGGCAAAAGAGGCTCAAAAAGGCAATGAGGAGAAGAATGACTTAAAAAGCCGAATTTGCCAGATGGAAAAAGAATCTCAAAAGCTCACTAAAGAGAATCATTCCTTCAGAATTAGATTGGAGCAAATGGAAGCTAGTGAGTTTATGAGAAATCAAGATGCTGTTAAACAGATCCAAACAAATGAAAGAATAGAAGGCAATGTGAAATATCTCATGGGGAAAACCACTGACCTGGAAAATAGATCCAGGAGAGATAACTTAAAAATTATTGGACTACCTGAAAGCCATGATCAAAGAAAGAACCTAGAAATCATCCTTAAAGAAATTCTCAAGGAAAATTGCCCTGATGTTTTAGACCCAGAGTGGGAAATAGAGGTTGAAAGAATCCACTGATCGCCTCCTGAAAAAGATCCCAAAAAGAAAACTCCTAGGAATATTATAGCCAGGTTCCAGAATTCCCAGATCAAGGAGAAAATACTCCAAGCAGCCAGGGAGAAACAATTTCAATATTGTGGAAACACAATCAGAATAGCACAGGACCTGATAGCTTCTACACTGAGGGATTGAAGGGCATGTAATATGATATTCCAGAGGGCAAAAGATCTGGGACTGAAGCCAAGGGTCACCTACCTAGCCAAACTGAGTATCTTGTTTCAGGGGAAAATATGGTCATTCAGTGGAATAGATGACTTTCAAGCATTCTTGAGGAAAAAAACAGAGCTGAATAGAAAATTTGACATCCAGACACAAGAAGCAAGAGATGCTTGAGAAGGTAATCAAGGAAAAGAAATCAAAAGGAACTTATCAAAGCTGAACTATTTACATTCCTACATGGAAAAACAATAACTGTGTCTGATGAAACCTTTCTCATTATGAAAATAATTGAAGAAGGGTATATGGGCATATGTTTACAGGTATACATGGATAGAGGGCACAGGTTGAATTTGATGAGAAGGGATGATTCTTAAGGGGTGAAGTCAAGAGGTGAGAGAGGAAAGTGGCAAGAGGAGATGGGGAGAGACAGGGTAGGGTAAACTATCTCATGTAGAAGAGGCAAGGGGAAGTAGTTGCAGGGGAGGGGAAGAACAGGAAGACAAAAAGGCAAAACCATATTCTCATTGAAGCTGGCTCAAGGAGAGAATCACATACATACTAAATGGGATATCTCACCCTCCAGGAGAGTAGGGGAAAAGGGGATGAGAGGGGGGATGATGGAGGGGAGGGCATATTAGGGGGAGGGGAGGGTGGAAGTACCCACTTATGAAGAGGGACAGGATCAAAGTAGGGAATGGGCCAGGTGGGAGGTGAGATGGGTGGGAGGGAAATATAAGCAGTCTTTTACAATATATCTACTATGGTAATGTTTTGCATAACTATACATGTACAACACATACTGAATTGCTTATCTTCTCAGAGGGAGTGGGTGACAAGGGAGGAAGGGAATGGATCTGAAAATCAAAGTTTTAAAATTAAATGTTTCAGAAGATGTCCAGGCATTGGGGCTCAGAGATTCACCTTGCCCTAATGGCAAAGTCGAAGGGGGTATGGGAGAAGATATGGGAGAGAGCAGATTGGATGAGGGGATATCTAGTGGGACTGCTATTCTGGGGTGGTGGGCAGGGAAAAATGGAGGAAAAATTGTAACTCAAAATCTGGTGGAAATGAATGATGTAAACCAGAAGTTAATAAAGCATTTGTTTAATAAAGAAAGTTGGCGGGGGAGGAATGGGGGAGGATATAAGACAGAGCAGATTGGGGGAAGTGGTATTACAGTAGGCTTGCTATTTTGGGGGAAGGGAAAAAACAGGGAGAAAATTTATAACTCAAAATCTTGTGGAAATGAATGTTGAATACTACAAATAAATAAAATATTTTTAAAAAATCCAGATCACTCTGGATCTCATTGATTGACCAGCTGCAGGTCCTAGCTCAAACCTCACTTGGTCTTTGTTTTGACTCTGATGTCTCAGAGTGAGTGTAAATAGCATTTCTTTTTTCTGTTTTGGCCAGAAAACCTGAGGGTCTTTGCCTCCCAGATTATTTTCTTTTGAAGATTAGGTAAAAGAGGTCATTCTTTGCCTCATTTCTTACCTAGCCTTAATCACTGAATGGGTATCACCTCAGACAAACTGACACCTGGGAAAGACCTTATAAAGGCCAAGGTATCCCATTTCCTGAACAACAACATCTTATCGTTGAACCCAGATGTCTCTGGAAGATAGAGGGACTTTGCACTGCCTTGCCTTGCTTATATCCAATTCACTTGTAAGTCATAGCATCATTTTCTGATGTCACGGTCCTCTTAGAGAACAAAGGACAAACAACAGCTCTTAACAATACTTGAAGACAGCCAACCTCTCTCATCTAAAGTCTTTTCTAGCTGCTAGCTACTTAGAGCAGCTAGGTGGTGCAATGGATAGCATCCTAGGACTCTGGAACACCTGAGTTCAAATCTAGCCTTAGATATTTAGTAACTGTGTGACCCTGTATGTCACTTAACCTCTGACTGACTCAGTTTCCTGATATATAAAATGGGGATAATAGCACCTACCTTCCACAGTTGTCATAAGGATGAAATGAAGTGATATTCATAAATATCACATAGTTCCTGGCACATGGCAGGCACTATATACATGTTAGCGATTATTTTGTTAATATTATTATTAATTTTCTCTGGACTAAATGTACTGGGTTCCTTCAAGTGTCCCTTTCACTCTGGTCTGTTATAGACTCACAGAATATTACCCATTGAGATGGACTTCTGAATAAATTCCAGTTTGTCTGTACCTTTCTTAAAATACTCCAAATTGAACATGATAGTCCAGTTGTCTAAGCAAGGTAAAGTATACCAGGACTAACATCTACTTCATTCTGGACACTACCTTTCATTGTAGCCCAAGATCATCTGAACTTTGATCCATGTACACTGGTGGTTCCTATTGACCTTTGTTACCAGGAAATCCCATGAATTTTTTTTATCTCTTGTTTCCCTCTCTTGGCTTCATTTAAGTCTCATCAAAAAACCAATTTCTTCTGCAAGAAGGGTAACTCCTTGGGGCCATGCCTCCTTATCTTTATCCCAGACATGATTGATCCTTCTTCTCCTGCTCTGTGCTCCAAATAGGACCACCAAAGACAGTTGGTAGAAAGAGCTAAGCCACTCAGCTCTGCCTTCCCTGGGAGTGTGCACTCTCATCTCTACCCAAGTCGTTCTCAGCCCTGCTATGGCTGTTTATTGCTCATCATTCACAGTGATGACAGTCTGGGGCATGTGCAGACCCATGTGCAGCTTGCTTGGATGGCATCTTCAAGATGATAAGAAGCTGCATCTGTAAGAATCGTAAGGTTGAAGGACATGTATGTGTGGTCATTCTGTAACTGGTTCTGATTTACCTACCATGTGGTTGGGAAAAGCTTACCCACATTGGCTACTCTATCTTGAAAGTCAATATCCCTTTGTGAAAGCCAGTCAATGTTAAGCAATTAAACAGAAATACTATAATAATCATTGTCCACTGACAAATAGGACAGAAGACAACTGGTGGGGCATGAGCAAATGGAAAAGAATATAATCTCCCCAAACCTCAAGGTACTTGTCAATTTTGAAAGGGAGATGTAGGTTGTCTAGCTCTTGGGGAAAGGGAAGACAACATGTTACACTAGTAAGGGGATAGTACACTTATACAGATAAATATTGTACATGACAATATTTGACAATGGTATGAGGGAGATACAAAGTGATTGTGGTATCTGAAATAAAGGGGTTTCTACTGATAATAAGATCTAGAGGGCTTAATGGAAGGGCCCCATTTGAGTTGGGTCCAAAGAATAGTTAGGAACTAAACAAGAAAAGAGATCAAGAAAAGATGTGAAAGCACTTTTGCCTGAAGCGTTTGTACCATTGGGAGCCAAGATGGCAGGGTAGTAAGAAGAACAACAGAGTTCTTCCCTACATCTCTTCCATGAAAGTTATATCAAACCTGATTGAGGAATCTAAGGCAAAAAAATTGCAACAGGTTATTTTCCACCCTAGCTGGACACAAGGAAACAGGCAGAGAATCTATGGACACTGGGGATGGGGTCTGGTCAGGATCATCCTGCAGAGAATTTCAGAGCATGAGGACTGAAATAGGATCAAGGCTGCCAACTGGCAACTCTGTCACTCATTACCCAGTTCCAGGCCCCAGACAGGGTAAACTGAGGAAGGAACTTGTATCTAGGGGTTATGTTCCAGCATGAGTAGTATTGGGCTGTATACACACTAAGAGCAAGCTCCAAAGCAAACCAGACCCATGTGGCTCTGATCTCCAGGACTAGACAGGGTCTCAGCTGTAGGCTCCAGTCCAGTTTGAAGCCTGTAGTGAAATAAACAGGATGGGAATTCCGGACCAAAAAGGACCCTGCAATTCTGGCATTTGAAAGCAGCAGAGCATTCCAGTTGTCTTATAGTAGCTGAGTCTAGCGATAGTCTACTGGAACTTCCTACCAGAGACAAGATGAAAGGAATGTTATGCAGAATGAAACCCAGGTCAAAAAACTATAGAACTCAATGACTTTGCTCTGAATCGAACACTTGGGGACCTCTGATAGCCTGTAGGTTCCCAGCCTGAGCTGTTCCTGAGATCTTGTAATAACACAACATTCACTACCCCAAGAAAATAGCAGAAGGATCTGAGAGGAAAAAGAAATCAACTAAGGTGTTTTCCCATAAGTTCATAAAGCCCAATCCTAACATAAATTCTGAAGTCATCAAGTGGGTTGGAAGAATAAGCAAGCATTAAAAATACCACCCTAAAGAGCTGTTACAGTGACAGGGATGCCCAAGGCATAATTTAAAAGACTATGATTCCAAAATATCTACAAAGCCTCAAAGAAAAATGCATCTAGGTCACAAACCCAATCAGAATTCCTGAAAGTATTAAAGCTTGAAAAGTTTTTATTAAAAAACAAAACAAAACACTAAAATGGGGTGGCTAGGTGGTTCAGTGAATAGAACACTGGTTGTGGAGTCAGGGGGACCTGAATTCAAATCCGATCTCAGACACTTAATACTTACTAGCTGTGTGACCTTGGACAAGTCACTTAACCCCAATTGCCCTGCATTCCCCCCTCCAAAAAGCAATTAAATAAATAAATAAAACCTAAATAGTATTTTAAAAACCATATGAGAGCACTAGAGGGAAAGGGAAAAAGAAATTAAAATTATGGAAAAAAGATTTGGAAAGAGAAAAGCTTGGAATAAAAAGTATAGAACTTTATCCAAGGGTAGGGGGTGGTGGGAAAGAACTTCTTTAAAAATTAGAATTGACCAAATAGAAATTAGTAACTCCAGGAGAAAACAAGAAATATAAAAAGCAGAAGACTGAAAAAAATAAAATAATATGTGAGATTTCTCCTGGTAGGAGTTTGACTGTGTGTTGTGTACAGGGTTTTTGATTACCTGGATTAACACCAACTCTAACTCCTCACTGCTATAGGATCAATCCTCTTCAAGTCTCTTTCCAGGTTTAAATAGCAATCTGGGGACTGATGGGACTCTGTGATTACTAAAATAAAGGCAGAAATTTTCGTTCTAGTCAGCTTGCCTCTCTTCAGCCTAAGCTGAAAAAAACTTATCCTTTATTAATCTCAAATTATTCACTTTTTGACTTGAATTAAAATCATATAAATGGCCTTCTATTTTAATAGTAATTTCAAATAGCATAGGGACAGAAATAAGCATTAAATAGAGGTCATAATAGATTCTATTTCAAAGAGGTTGAATCTCTTCCCTCCCACCTCCTAGGAGGGGCACTAGGAAAGAAGTGATCAGATAGGGACCAACACTGCTCAGTGTTATCTTTTCTCACCCATCTCTCAATATAGCTTCTCTATCTCTTCTTAGCATGGTTTTTCAGTGAAAGAAAATACCTTCAATGTCAGAAGCCTGAAAACTTGGGTGAACTCTGGATACTACCTTCATTTCCCCACCAGGTTTTCAAGGCAGTGTCCCTAGAGGAGGGGGACATTACACATTATTGAAAGATGAAACATTATTAAAATGTTTTTATATTATTTATATTATAGCAATATCTTATTAATTAATACATTGAGTAATTGATTAATATTAACACTATATATTTATATGTAGTAATGGCAAAGAAAATAATTATATTATAGAATAATAGAATATATATTATAATTATATAATAATTACACTTATATAAAGTATAATTTATATATTATTTATTATTATATATTATATAATTATATATTATTTATGTATTATAAATACACTTATAAATTACATTATAATAACACTTGGCTCTTATTTCTGAAATCAATATAGAAATTCTCTGTACCTTCTCAACAATATTTAGGCATTGTATTTGGGTTTGGAATAGCCCATTTTGTGGCCTCAATAGTGCACTGGATTTAAAATCTGAGAATCTGCCTTCCAATCTCAGCTCTGTCACTTTTTACCTCTGTGACTCTAGTAGGTAAATCTTTTGTACTCTCTGGGTCTTAATTTCCTCATCTATAAAATGAAGGATTTGGACTAGAAGTTCATGAAAATCCTTATCAGTTTTAAATTCTATGATCTAAAATCCTAGAATCTGGCCTTCCTCTCAAATGACCCACCTGCCCTAGATGTCCCTAAGGAGTCTCTGCTCCCTGGATTTCTTTGCAGTTTTCAGTGAGTCTGACTCTCCCCCACGGTAAGAGCACCAAGCTCATCCTGTCTCGATATAAAGAGATAAAAGGGTCTCAGAGCCTTTTTTTTTTTTTGCTTCTTATGAAGGTTAAGAGGAGAATGCCAAAGTCACAGTACAACTGATGCCCAGAGGCTCAGGCTAGTGGTTGTGTTTCAGTTGCCTTGCATTAGAAATACATCCTGTTGGGAGGGAGAGCCAGTCCCATTTTTTTTTCCACTGGGAAAGATGCACATTAATCAGTAGTACTGAACAGATGGATGTTGGTATAAAAAAAAAGTGGAAAACCTTGAGTCAGAAAACCTGGGTTTAAATACTGCCTCTGCCTCTGATTTCTTGTGTGACTTTCAGCATTGAGTCTCTGAACCTCAGTTTCCCTACCTATAAAATGAGGAGATTGAATTCAGTAGCTTCTAAGGTCACGTGCAGTTCTAAATCTACCACCCTTTGACTTTGAGCAAGTCAATTCCAATTTCCTACTACCCCAGGAGCCATTAATTTGTAAGATAAGGATGACACTATGTGTCTTGTAGAATGGGAGGAATGTTGGATCCCAGGATGGTAGATCACAGAATTTAGAACTATAAAGGACCTTAGTGAACATCTAGTCCAAGATTCTCATTTGATAGAGGAGGAAATTATGATCCAGAGGTTGGATGTGACTTGGCTAAGATCATACAGTAAGTAAATGACAGAGCTAAAATCTTTTCCTATGAGAAATTAGATTTCCTTATAGAAATAAAAACTCTTCTTAATATTTACAGACCTTAATGATTTATAGTGGAAGAGCATGAGTTCTAGTCAGAGAACTTGTTCAGATCTTACATCTGACACTTATTAGCTGTGTAACTTACCTTGAGCAAGTCATGTAGCCATGGACTTCTGGTTTTACACAGTGAGAGTTGTGATATATCGCCTCTGAGGTCCTTCCCAGCTCTGCAGCTATGACCCTATGAGCTGTTGTTCAACTATCTGACCTTAGACATGTTAAGCACTAGACTTCTGTGGACCTCAGTTTCCTCATTTGTAAAATGAGGGAGTGAGGCTACATGGGCTCTGAGATGCCTTCTAGCTCTATATATCTCTTCTTTGATTTGTGGTTTTAATTTAAAGTGGCAAAATATATTAAAGCCAGTCTACTTTCTATCTCTCCAAGGATATGTCTATATAGATTTCTACTTCAAAGTTTCCTAAAAGAGAGACTTCTGGGCTAGCACTGTAAAATGGTAATAAACCAGAGGAGGCTGGACTTTAAAACAAAAGGCGTGTCTGAAGACACTGCTGTGCCCCATGTAATACAGAGGAGACAAGCATGTGCAGACAAGTTCCCAGCCTCAAGGGAGTATCTGGTGCCAATTTTATCATGCAGAAATGCCCCCAAGGAGCACAGTTGACCACAACATTCATCTTCTGCACAAACTCAACTTGTTCACTCTCTTCTGAGGCTTTTAGAAAGACTGGGAATTTGATACTATCTAGAAGTGGGGGAGGGAGAGAAGAATACTTGGTTTAAATTGAAAAGTAGCTCGTTGTCAGTAAGGGCTGGAGGATAGGAAAGATGATGTTATCTGAACATGTTTACCCACTACTGCCTAGCCCAGCAATTTTCTAAAGATACAATGAGAAATTCTTCATCATCTTTTGTGAGATTTCTAGATAGCACGAGCTCAATCTAGGGAGTTATGAGAAAGGAAATTTGCTCATTAATAAAAACCCTTGATCCTTAATATGTATGTATATATAATCTATAGATTGTAGATATGACATATCTATACCTATTTACAATGACTACAATAATGTTTAAAAAAACAAGAAAAAGCAAATAATTCTGGAGAAAAGATGAAGAAACAAACATCTCTCTTTATATTGGAAAGGTGAGAATCTATAGTCTATCTGAGTGATAGATGTGGCCACGTCGCTTTTCCTTGACTATTCCTTCTTTGTTACAGGAGAAGGCTCACTGAGTAATGTGAGGAAGAGTATATCTAGAAATAATTGATATATCAACAAAACTTTAAAAAAATAATATAAAACATGTTTTTGTTCAAAATGTCCTGGTCTATTTAAAGAACACTTGGTAAAGAAATATTTCATATTACTCTAAGCACCACTATCTCAAGTCAATCCTGGAAGCAACAGGAAGAAAAATAACAGATTATATATCCAAGTATAGTGACCCCTAGATCCATCTAAAGAAGCTAAATACATGTTGGGAAGGGCGGCTAGGTGGCACAGTGAGTAGAGCGTCGGCCCTGGAGTCATAAGGACCTGAGTTCGGATCCGGCCTCAGACACTTAACGCACACACAAACAAAAACCTAGCTGTGTGATCTTGGGCAAGTTACTTAACCCCAATTGCCCTCCAAAAACAAAAATAAAAATAAAAATAAATAAATACATGTTGGGAGGGGAAAACTAAAAAGAGTGAAGTGGAGAGGTACTACTTTCTGGTAGGAAAAATCCTTGGGGGAAGAAGGAAGAAAGTATAACCTCAGTGGTGTTACTCAGTGTTGCTCTCTTTTCTTCCTCTCACAAGAACTTAGGGGAGCATTTGATCAGGTAAAGTGGAAACCAATTCCAGGAATTATAATCAGACCCTGAAGAAAGGGGGCTAGGACAGGAAATGTGAGGGGAAGAACTGTATGGCCCCTGATTGGAGTAGAGCACCTGAATGAATCCAGAAGCATTCATAGTCATGGCAGACGATAACAATGATAGTCAGGATCTATAGAGAATTTAAAGGTTTATAAAACATATGTGTCATCTCATTTAATCCTGACAACAACTCCATGATGGAGGATTTTTTATTTTATTATATTCTAATTTTATTATTATTATTATATTATTATTATTATTATTATAATCCCTCTGTTTTACACATAAAGGAACTAAGGATGAGCAAGATTAAGTAATTTGCCCAGGATCACTCATCTAGTATGTGTCTGAGACAGGATTTGAACTCAGATCTTCCAGACCCCAAGTCCAGCACTTTATCCATTATATAACCTCACTACCTTAGTGGAACAGATGTATGTTCAACAGAAAGAGTCAGGACTAGAAGAGATTAGAGGTTAGTGAGTCTGAGGGTGGACAGAGGTCAGAGACATCAGGCAGTGTCTTCTAGAAAGAGGAGCAGAAACCTGCTCCTATCAAGTGACTCATTTAATTTATTAACTGCATGACCCTTGGGCAAGTACCTTAACTACTCTCAGCCTCAGTTTCCTTCTCTGTAGGAAAATCATGACAACCCCTTCCTCAGAGGTGTGAGATAACATGAGGAAACAGATAAAGCACTTTGCAAATCTTAGAGAAATTTCTTATGCTACAGGTGCTAAGAATGAAGCCAACCACAGCAGGTGACTGGCAAGACAATGATCATCCTCTCTTATTTCCCTACTGCCTTCCTCTATAATCTCTTCTCCTTGCCCCATTCTCTATTCAGATATGAAAGACCCTGAGAACTTGGCACAGTGCCTGACTCATAGAAGGTGCTAAGTAAATGTTTATGGACTGACTGGCTTTTAGGATCTCTTCGTTTTTTTTTTTTTAATGTAAATACAAACCATTTTTATTTGTTGCCCCCTCCATCCATGCATTTATTTATGCATATATTTATTTATTTATTTTGATTTTCAAATTTCCTTTACTTCCTTCCCCCTCCCCCCACAACAGCATATAGTCTAGTATAGGTTCTGAAAATGCATTCATATTAGACATTATTCCAATTACAAAGGCATATTGTACTAGGTGGGATGAAAGATGGTAAAGAAGAAATAAAACCAAATAAAGAAAAGAAAAAGATAATTTAGTTTGCTTCCATCAGGATTCAGGCTCAGTTCTTTCTAGTTATATCTCTGGATGGCGCATTTCTCTCTTCTTGAGTCTTTCTGGATTGACTTATATGACTGCATTGCTGAAAAGAATCCAGTCTGTCATAGTTTGTCATCACAGATATGGTATGTCTGTGATTGTATACAAATTTCTTCTGATTCTACTCTTCTCGCTCAGCATCAGTTTGTATAAGTCTCTCCAGGTAATTATGAAATCCGTCACCTCCTCATTTCTTATAGCACAATAATATTCCATTACATATACCACATTTCATATACCACAACTTGCTAAGCCATTCCCCAATTGATGGGCACCTCTTTAGTTTCCTAGGATCTCTTCTTTTGTTCTCATACTTCTCTCTCTTTTTTGGCTTCTTCTAGCTTTTGATGGTCTTGAGATGGTGTGTGTTCTGAAGAAGTGATGATGTGGTTACTGGGTTCTCACTTGGAGAGCCAGAGTCTGAATGCCACTCCCAAAATACTAAGGGGAAAAAGACAATATATAAAGAGTGGGGGGGGGGGAGGAGATTTATGTTGAGGAAGTGTACAAGTCCACAGCGTGAGACAAGCCAGGAGTGAAGCTTAAGCATGAACCCTAATGAAATGGTGGTCCAGGAGATGAGATGGTGAAGAAAAGCCAGTAAATTGCCTGAATCCTCCCCAGTTTCCTTTGGAAACAATGTAAAATCAAGTGTATAAATGGATTCTGGAGCAACAGAATCTAAAAAAACATACAGAGTGAAACAATTTTCCAGCTTAAAATAATTTAACCTCAAGAAAGGCCTGTCTCACTTAGATAAAATGAGAGTACAGCCCAGTGCAGATGATGTCTGGACAAGCCAGAGGGAGACCCTTAGCCACAACACAGATCAGCAACCAAGGTCTCTTGGTCCTGATTCCGTAGGCAAGCTAGAGGCCTCCAGCCCAAGAGCAGAATGCAAATTGCCAGTCCCAGAACCCCCAGCACAGCAGGTGCAAGTATGCTGGGCCACCTGAATGAAGTGAGCAAGCTACCAAAACCTCAGAACCTGGCACAGAAAGCCAGTGACTAGACCTCTGACCCCCAGTATAAGAAACTTGGGAGAGTGTCCTCTGTGCCCCAGGAGCAGACCTCAACTTTAAAAGTTATGAAATAGGCTAAAAAATGAGCATGCACGCACGTGTGTGTGCGCGCGCACACACACACACACACACACACAAAAGAAAATAACCCTGACCATAAAAAGCTACTGTGGCAATATGAAAGATCAAAACACAAACTTAGAAGAGAACAACAATGTCAAAATGCCTACATGTGAAGCCTCAAAGGGGAAGGTGACTTGGTATCAAACACAAAAAGCCCTCTTAGAAGAACTCAAACAAGTTGTTGTTTTTTTTAATAAACTCAAATAAGAGAATTAGAAGAAAAATTGGTAAAGAAATGAGAGTTATGCAAGAAAGAGTCAACAGCTTGGAAAAGGAAGACAAAAATTAAACAAGGAAAACAATTCCTTAAAAAATACAATTGGTCAAATGGAAAAGGAGGTACAAAAACTAACTGAAGAAAGTAAAAATTAGATTTGGGCAAGTGGAAGTTGTTGTCTCTATGAGACATCAAGAATCAGTCAAACACAATAAAAGGAATGAAAAAACAGAAGAAAATACCTCAATGGAAACACAACTGACCTGGAAAATAGATCCAGGATATAATTTAAGAATTATTGAACTATCTAAAAGCCATGATCCAAAAAATAAAAAGCTTGGACATCAATATTAAAGAAATTAGCAAGGAAAATTCCCTTTATAGCCTAGAACTAGAGGGTAAAATAGTAATTGAAAGAATCCACTGATTATCTCCTGAAAGAAATCCCAAAATGAAAACTCCCACGAATATTGTAGCCAAATTCCAGAATTATCAGGTGAAGGAGAAAATAATGCAAGTACTCAGAAAGAACATGTCAAATATCAAGGAGCCACAGTCATGATTACCCAGGGTTTGGCAGCATGTAAATTAAAGGCTCGAATGACTTGGAATATGATATTTCAGAAGGCAAAGGAGCTTGGATTACAACAAAGAATTCACTACCCAACAAAACTGAGAAAAATCTTTCAGGGGAAAAGATGGACATTCATTAAATAGGGGATTTTCAAACTTTCCTGATGAAAAGACCAGAATTGAACATAAAATTTCATCTTCAAATGCAAGCCTCAAGAGAAGCATATAAAGGTAGACAGAACAGAAAAAAATTATTCAGCAATGTTAAACTTTTATATCCCTAAACCCAAAAATGATACTTATAACTCTTGAAAACTATATCTCTATTATGTCAGTTAGAAGGAGTATGCATAAGACAAGGTATCACAATATGTTGATGTTGATGTGATATTTAAAAAAAAAAAATTAAGGGATGAAAAAAGGATTGTCCTGGGAGAAGAGGAAAGAGGGAGGCAGAATAGGGTAAATGGAGAAAAGGGAAATGATATATGTTGGAGAAGATGGGGGGGAAATGGAACACTAATGCATTGTTGGTGGATTTGTGAACTGATCCAACTGTTCTGGAGAGCAATTTGGAGCTATGCTCAAAGATCAATCAAACTTTGCATATCCTTTGATTCAGCAATACCATTACTAGGTCTATATCACAAAGAGGTCACAAAAGAGGGAAAAGGACCACGTGTACAAAAATGTTTATAGTAGCTTTTTTTTTTTTGTAGTGGCAAAGAATTGGAAATGTAATGGAAGAATATTACACAAAAGAAATAATAAAGGGGCAGATTTCAAAGAAAACCTAGAAAGTCTTTCATGAACTGAGACTGAGTGACGTGAGCAGAACCAAGAGAACATTGTACTCAGTAACAGCAATATTGTGTGATGATGAATTATGATAGATTTAACCCTTATCAACAGTACAATGATCCAAGACAATTCTCAAAGCCTCATGATGGAAAATGCTATCCACATCCAGAGAAAGAACTATGGAGTCTGAATGTAGATCAAAGAATGCTATTTTTACTTTTTTTTCTTTTTGTATTTTTTTTCTTTTTTGTTCTAATTTTTCTTTCACAACATGACTAACGTGGAAATATGTTTAACATGATTGTACATGTATAACCTAAAAAAATTAAAAAGCAAAGGGTGGAACAAGCTACTAACTCACCAATCCTGAGAGTGGTCTTCAGGACAGAGGTATCTTCATGATGGGAAGCCTATTATTGGAAAGGTGGAGAAGTCCAGAGAGTCAGTTGAGTGGAAAGATAACCTTTGATACCTATATAGCATTGCATTGATGTTCTCAGAGAGATTAGGACAATGGAGTTGGAAGCATTCTGATTTTTAGGCAGAGGTTTACCAGAATCTCCAAATTTCTTGATCTCCATCCCCACTCCCCAAAATGTTCTCTAACCTGCTGCCCCACCCCCAGATTAAAGAAGTGGGAGCAATGGAAGCCATAGGAGAGTTGAGACATCAAGCTGGTAATAGTGGAAAATGTCAGAGGAACAGGGAAATGTTGTAACAAGTAGTCCTGGAGACTAAAAGAAAGTAAGAGTGAGGAAGAAAAGTAGCAAACATGCTAACATATTCAGTGCCAGACTCCAGAACTAAAGTTGGGTTGGAATATCATGCATGGCATGTACTGGGATGCTTGCTGTGTGGTTAATTGCCCCTCCCCCTGCTCCCCCAAATTCACATTTCCCAAAGAAATCATTTCTTCATTTACTCTCTCTCTCTCTCTCTCTCTCTCTCTCTCTCTCTCTCTCTCTCTCATGCATTTGCTTGTTTTTCAAAAATAAATTTCTCTTTCTTAAGGGTTCCCTTCAGAACTCTGCCCTAGTTACTAAAGCTTGCATACCTTTGACTTTGGCTCATACCCCAACGACATGAAATAAAGGGGAAAAAGGACCAGGAATGCAAAAATATTTGCAGTCATCTTTATAGCAACCAAAAACTGGAAACTACAGGGGTAGGTACTGAGGAGGGGCTGAACAAATCATGGCACATGAATATAATGAAGTATGTTTGTGCCATAAGAATAATGATGTAGTTCTGGAGGAAACTGGGAAGACCTTCTATGAACTGATGCAAAAAGAGATGAGCTAAGCAAACAACAATTTTACAATGACAACAACATTTGGGGGGGGTGGGAATTGAAAAACTATAAAATTATTTGCAATGATAAACCATAAATTCACATGATGGAAGACATAACACAATATCTATCTCCTGCCAGACAAGTGATGGAGCGAAAATGAAAAACAACATGTACAATTTTAGACAAAACCAATATGGGAATTTGTTTGGCTGGACGATTCGTATTGGTTATGAAGCTTTTATGATTTTTATTTTTCCAACTGTACAATTGGCATGGGCGGTGGGAGGGAGAGATAATGAATGCTTATAAAAATGAATGATTTTTTTAAAAAGAGTTTATCTTGCTCTTTGTGTTATCTTTTTAGTATGACAAATGTGGTTAACAGTTGCATTGCTGATTTAAGTATATCTTTGCTCAAATGCTGCATTTAGGGGCTGTAAGACAGCATTTCAAAGAAGAGAGAAGCAAATAGGTATCACTGGACTTGGAGTCAAGAAGATCTGAATTCAAATTCTGCTTCAGACAGTTACTAGTTCTATGATCCCAGGCAACTTAATTTCTCAGTCCCTCAGCCCATTTACCTGCAAAATGGGAGTAACAACAGTACCTCTTCCCACAGGTGAGCATCAAATAAAAAAAAAACATATAAACTGCTTTGCAAACCTAAAAGCATGATATAAATGCAATATGTAAACTTATTATATAACCGCAGTGTTTTTCTAGAGCAGTTCTCTGGTTGGTGGTTAAGAACTCAAGAAAGAGAATCATTGATTTTTATAAAAGAATTTTGCAAGGAAAAGGGAACATTTATACTAAGGTCTCCATTTAGGCAATAAGTTATCAGTCTGAATGGGGTACTGGGCCTGGTGGCAAGTTTTCCACCATTTTCTTTCTGCTCTGGTTTGTTTAGAAAGAAGTCTCTTCTCCAAGGAGTCAAGGGAATGACTGGAGAGAAAGTCATGCTCTTTAGCAGCTGGCATCAAACTCAAATACAGAAGTGAAGATGCCTGCAGGCCAAATATTGAATTGGAAAACTACTTATTGACATTGTTTATGTTCTATTGTGTTTTTGTTTATTTTGTTAAATGCTTCCCAATTACATTTTAATTAGGTTTAGGTCACACTCCAGACTATTTCCCAAATGTAGGTGTTTTGACTTCTCTGCTCTAAAGGAGGGGCTGATGGAATATGCCAAGCTACACAAGGATGGAGAGGACAGCTCTGAAAACCCTGTTTGCCAGCATAGCATAGCATAGCACCATATCACTGTTCACCTGCATGATAAAGGGAAGAGAAGGCAAGGGAAGGCAAGGAAAAGAAGGAAGGAGGGAAGGAAGGAAAGAAGGAAGGAAGGAAGAAAGGAAGGAAGGAAGGAAGGAAGGAAGGAAGGAAGGAAGGAAGGGAAAAAACAAGCATTTATTCAGCACCTAGTATGGGTCAGGCACTGTGCTGAGTGCTTTACAAATATGATCTTATTTGATCCTCATTTTGATCCTTTTTACAGTTGAAGAAATTGAGTCAAACAGAGGTTAAGTGACTTGGCCAGGATGTCACAGCTAGTGTCTCAGGTCACATTTGAATTCAGGACTTCCTCACTTCAGACCCAATGATCTGTCCACTATGACATTTCTCTGCCCTCAGCATTTTAGAAAAAAAAAAAAGAACTTTCTAAAAATCAGAAAGGAAGCAGGCTGTCTTGAGAGGCATCACATTCCACTTGGAACTCTTCAGGGCTGATACTGAACCTCTCAGTTTTGGTATCTCAGAGTCACTTGGGACATATGAGAAGAGTCTTAATGATCAGCTATTGGGGAAGCTGGAGGGAGTTTTCCTACAATGAGTGGAAATCAGACTAGCTAATCCCTAAGGTGACTTCCAACTCTGAAATTCTCTAACTGTAAAATTCTTTCTACACTTGGATATGTGTAGAGATACCAGAGAAGTCTGTGGTATATAAAATGTAACACAAAAGACCAGTGATTTTACTGCTGAAAGGCATACATAATAAAGTCAAAACACTGGGACAGGAGCAGATGGCCCTGATGATCCCACCTAGTTCTTTTGTTCTTTTTTATAGGTTTATTCTGTGCCGTGAGATGACACAATGGAGAGAATACCAGGCCTGAAGTCAGGAAGACTCATCTTTCTGAATTCAAATCTAGTCACAAACTTTTGTTAGCTGTGTGACCCTGGGCAAGTCACTTAACCCTGTTTGTCTCAGTTCCTCATCTGTAAAATGAGCTGGAGAAGGAAATTCCAAACAATTCCAGTATTTTTGCCAACAAAAAATAACCTCAAATTGGGTCACAAAGAGTCAATACAGGACTGAAATGATTGAACCACAACAATAGCAAAATAGGCTCCTTCATATGCCAATCAGACAAAAGAGAAAAGAATAATCACCCCAGTCCCCAGTTAACTCTTGTGGGGTTTGGGTGGAAAAGCTCTCAAGACAGGCTTTGTTGAGGCAGCTAGGTGGTGAAGTGAGTAGAGTGCTGGCCCTGGAGTCAGAAGGACCTGAGTTCGGATCTGACCTCAGACACTCAACACACACAAACAAAAACCTAGCCGTGTGACCTTGGGCAAGTTACTTAATCTCAATTGCCCTCCAAAAAGAAAAAAAAAAGCAATACATATGAATGTTCCATGGATACCCAAGCTTTGTGAATGTATTCCCTGTCCTGCTGGTAGTACGGGTAACCTGTGGGAGAGTTTATGCATCCATGCATGGAAGGAGAATGATTTCTCTTGAGCTGCTTAAAAGTAAGTTATGCATAATATTTCTTTTTGTTTGATTGGTTTTGGATCCCTAGTACCTCATACAGGGTCTGAAATATAGTTTCTTGATTGAATGATTGTCACTTAGCTTCTATCACATTTTAATTCTTTTGCTTGTCTTCTGGCTAGTAAAAGTAAAAATTTCAATAGAGGTACATGAGCTATGGTTCTAAGAGGGATTTAGAATATCTCGAGCCTGAAATAGTTTTCTGGGAGCCTGTGTGGGGCAGTTAAGGGGGAGATTCTTGGTGCTCTGTAAGTATTACCTTGAGGAGTAACCACCACCTACTTGTTTATACCAGTGTAATGGAAATCCAGATGTAAAGATCTTCCCTGCCCCTAGGCCCTTTGATTGGCTTAAGAGACTTTGATTGGCTTAAGAGACTTTGATTGGCTTAAGAAACTCTGAGAACCTTCCTTGATTTGAAAACATACTCTGCCCTCTAACAGGCTGAATGTCATCACATGGAGCCTGTGGCAGGAGGCTTGGTTTTCAGGACTGCCCACACCTTGTTGCTTTGTGATTGGACAGTGGGTCAAGAGGACTGTGACATTCTCTGAGCCTGGAGAAGGCTATATAATCCCTGATGTGAGGCTTTGCTTTGGAGCTCACTTTGAGAAGTGTTGTGTGATTTGAGTGGGCAGCTGTTGAGAGCATTCCCCCAGGCTTTGAAAACCCAGATGTTGATGCTTCCCTCTCTGGTAACTGTGGTTTTGGTATTTATAATGTTTGGACAGTTTGGAAGCCTGTCTGTTTGATCTGTAAGTTCTGTAACTCTGAAGTTCGGGGTGCTGACCTTTTCCCCCTGAACTAGGTAATATATGTTTGATTGATTAAAGTAAGCTTGTTAACCGATTTTGAGTTGCTTTCCTTTACAAAAGCAGATCTAAGAACCTGTGTTGGCAGCTACCCTGGGGATGTTGGGGTGCTTGCCGCTACAACCAGAGGTAGTAAGTATCATCTCCTGAAGTCCTGGTCCAATTTTTGTCTTAAAACAGAGTCCCTCTCATTTCCAGAAAACACATAAAGTTAAAAATCAGTCCCAAAATAAAAGGCAGAATCACAACCAGAACAGAATAACTAAGGCTTTGTCCCAGGGAAGGGTTTGGCCTAGAGAAGGAAATTTTCTTCAGAGCAAGGAAATTTAAAGAGCTGCTGATGACTATTATATTTCTCTAAGGAAGAAGACTGGGGAGGGAGGTGGGGTGGGAATGGGGCCTACCATTGTGGTTAGATGAAGCCAATAATAGCAAAGATCAAAGTAGATAAAGCAATTGTCTGAATGAGATTTCTTGCAAAGAGGAAGTAAGACAAATTCAAACCCAGAGTTTCTGGGTAATTAATAATCAATTTATTAATTAAGCTAGCCAGTAATCAGTAAATTGATGGTCAGTGGTCCATCTCGACAACCAAAGACACCAAGGGAGATCCAGAAATACCTTAAAGCCCTTATAAAAGATAATTCCTCTATCAAGTGAAAATCAACCCTGATTGGTGGACATTTAATGAGGAGGTGAGCTAAAAGTCTTCAGGTCCTCCTGCTGGGGAACTTGGCTTGATCATGAGACTCAGCAGCCTCAAGGCATCTGGGCAAACAAAACTATCTCCATCTGGACCTTTCTGGCTAGTTTTCTCCTTCATGAGCTAAACTCCAGTGGAGGGGACCAAGGACAGAGGGTTTCTCCTTTAGGCAAAGGCTTGCCCAGACTGGATTCTATTTATACTATAAATAGAAATTTGGTCTCACTTGGGTGGGGTCCTGCCCAAAGTTAACAAGCATGTGCCTTGAGAACTAGGAGCAATCTCATGAGTCATCCATGCCCTTCAGGGACTGATCAACCTTCTTGGGAGTTGGGTTTCAACAGAAATAGAAGGAAAAAGGTGGATCACAAATTAATAATTAGTTAATTATGTATAATTATGTATAATAGTATAATATTAATTTCCCTCAGGCAGACAAATGAGACTCAAACTCTGGCCTGGCCCATGAAATGGATGGAGGTCCAGTGCTGATACCAGCAAGCTAGTCTTTCAACCAGAGAACTAATGATATCTCCCATGTGGGAAGTTTCCTCATTGCTAACAATAATGTAGGTATCTGACTGCACACTCAGATAGAACATTGGACTTGGAATTCAGGAAGGCTTGAGTTCAAATCCGGCCTCAGACACCTACTACTTACTAGCTGTATACCCTGGGCAAGTCACTTAATCTCTGTTTGCTTCAGTTGTAAAATGGGCATAATAATAGCACCTACCTCCAAGGGTTGTTATGAGGATCTAATAAGATAATATTTGTAAAGCCCTCGGCACAGTGCCTGGCACATAGTAAGGTGCTTAATAAAGGCATGCTTCCTTCTTTCCTTACAGTGTCCAGTGGCCAACTTGCAGCACATCTCACTTCCCTGGAAAAGAGGGTAGATAGCACAGGAACTACCAGCAGGATGGAAAGGTGGACTCCTCCCCTGCCCATGATCAGCCTGAAGGGGTTGTATCTTTCTCTTGGGAATCAAAGGAAAGGAAGGGAAGGGAAAACATTGCCTCTTATTCTGCCAAAGAATGGGGACTTTCTGGGGACATTCTATTTCTCTAATCCTAGCATTTTTTTTTCTTTCCCATGAAATTCTTCCCTCCCTGGCTTTTCATACTTCCCTGAGATCTGCCTTGGAGGCCTCCCAATAAATGAAAGAGCCCTGGACCTCCATGTCAGAAGAACTCTGTTCCACTGTGAAGCTAACTCCGGAATCCCTATTAGTTCCTCTTAAAAAATTAAGAGGTCAAACAAAGTGGTCTCTGATACCTTAGCTCTGAGATTTGGGCTCCATTTGATTCCACCTCAGTCTCAGTTTCAGGAAGAATTGAATGAGCTTTCTTCTTTGACAATGGACTGGTCAAGCAGCCTCCAGACCACATGTGGCCCTCTAGGTCCTCAAGTGAGGCTCTTTGGCTGAATCCAAACTTCACAGAACAAAACCCCTTAATAAAAGGAGTTGTTCTGTAAAACTTGAACTCAGTCAAAAGGCTACACCCAAGATCCTAGAAAGTCACATGTGGCCTCAAAGCTGCAGGTTCCCCACCCCTGGGTGGGTCACTTCCCTTCTAGGCCCTCAATTTTCTCCTCTATGAAAATGAAAGTATTGGACTAAATGATTCCTATGGTCACTTCCATGTCTACCATGATGCTCAGAGGAGAGAAGGTGGATATGGTTCATGACAATGGTTTCAAGTCCTTTTTCTGCCTTCTCTCCCAAAAGATTTTGTTTTCCTTAAACCTTATCCTGTGGAATCACATTCCATCTATTCTGAAAGTATCTTGTACATATTTATCTATATAACATGTTCCCTCTATTATAATGTAAGCTTCTTAAGGGTAGGGATGGAATTTTGCATTTTCTTTATATCTTTATATCTCTGGCACTTAATGTTTGTTGACTGATGGATTAATTGTTGTAAATTTAATCCTAACACTCTAGAAATCATATTATGTAAGGGGGATGTTTTTGTTAGGTCATTTTTCAGTCATGAAAAATTCTGTGCACCCACTTGAGGTTTTCTTGGCAAAGATACTGGAGTAGTTTGTCATTTCCTTCTCTGCTAGGTGGCACAGTGAATACAGTGCCCAATGTGGAGTTGGGAAGATTCAGTTCAAATCTGCCTTCAGAAACTTACTAGCTGTGTGACCCTGGACAAGTCACTTAACCCTGTTTACCTCAGTTTTTTTTTCATCTGTAAAACAAGTTGAAGAAGGAAATGTCAAACCACTTCACCATCTTTGCCAAGAAAACTCCAAATGGACTCATGAGAGTCATGACTATAAACAACTGAACAAATATAAGGGGCTATCCAGATGCCAATTGAGAAGAAACAATTGATCTTAGCACTCACTTATCTCAAATCAGTCCTCAGCATTTGTTTGTTAATGTTCTTGATTTTAAGCACTTGCATAATTTTATTACTAGCTTCATTTTCACTTTTGTATTGGCAACTATGCAAATTCACAAATATATATGGACAAGAAAAGGAAAGGTATGGCGCACTCAAGTTTGTTGAGTGGCTGGTATCCTACTAGGCCCTTTACCAGTCTTGTTCACCCAACCATTGTAAAGAGTTCCCTGTTTATTCATTGCGTATTTTCGTACTCATGTTTTGTGTTTCAGTTATATCCCCAGAGTGTAGTATAAGTCCTTTAGGCTCAAGCACACAAAGTTAAGTGATATGACTTAGTGAGCAAATAAATGTTAGATAAACCCTTCAGGAAAGTCTACAGCCACTATCAAGCTGGTGCATCCTTCAAGATCTCTAACGAGGGTCAGCTAGGTAGCACAGTGAATAGAGCACCGGCCCTGGAGTCAAGAGGACCTGAGTTCAAATCCGGCCTCAGACATTTAACACAAAAACTAGCTGTGTAACCTTGGGAAAGTCACTTAACCCCAATCGCCCTCCAAAAAGCAAAAAAAAAAAAAAAAAAATTTAAAAAAAGATCTCCAACGTCATCCACCAACAATGCAGGACAAAATGTCAGAGATAATGTTGAGAATTTGCCGGTCTTGGAGTCTTCTGAAAGCATCAATTAAAGCCCCAGCAACCTCTCCTTTGGTTTTCAAAAGGCAGCCAAAGTAGAGAAGTTTACAGCAATGTAGTATGCAGTACAATGCCCTCATAGTGCCATTGGACACAGTGGAAGATAAGATTCAGGTTTAAAAATGTTTTAGTTTGAAGAATTTTATTTTCTGTATAATACTTATGGTACTGTATATTTCATGTGTTATGAAAAGTGAATATTAACTGAAACCAGTTTTTCCTTTATTGAGATGTTAGCACAAAAGGTCACTGAAGTCTAGAAAATTTCCAGTGAGAAAAAAAATATTTAGCATGTTTTTTTTTCCTTTACCAAAATTATTTATTTAGTGGATCTATTCTTTATTTTTCAGTATTCCTTTCTTTTTAAATTTTGAGTTCCAGAGTTCCAGATTCTCTCTCTTCCTCCCAACCTATCCTTATCCAGTGAAAACAGAAACAGTATAATATCAATTATACATGTAAAACCTTGCAAAATATATTTCCATATTAGCCATATGGGAAAGAAAGAAAGAAAGAAAGAAAGAAAGAAAGAAAGAAAGAAAGAAAGAAAGAAAGAAAGAAAGAAAGAAAGAAAGAAAGAAAGAAAGAAAGAAAGGAGGAAGGAAGGAGGGAAGGAAAACTATACTACAGTTTACACTCAGAGTTCATTAGTTCTCTCTGTCTCTCTAGAGATAGGTGGTACTTCTTGATCATTAGTCTTTTGGAATTATCTTGGGTGCTTGGATCAGAGTAGTTAAGTCTTTCATAGTTGATCATCATTACAATATTGCTGTAACTGTGTATGCACAATGATCTCCCAACTCTTCTCACTTGTCTTTGCATCAGTTCATATAGGTCTTGTTATGATTTTCTGAAACCATTCCCCTCATTATTTCTTATAACAGAATAGTACTGCATCACAATCATATGCTATAACTTGTTCAGCCATTCCCCAATGGATGAGCAGTCCCTTGTTTTCTAATTTGTCACTAACACAAAAACAACTGCTGTAAGTATTTTTGTACATATAAGTCCTTTTCCTTTTTCTTTGATCTCTTTGGGGTGCAGAACTAGTAGTTGTGTTGCTTCATTAAAGGGTTTACAGTTTGGTTGCCCTATGGGGATAGTTCCAGATTGTTCTCCAGAATGGTTGGACCATTTCACTACTGCACCAACGGTTCATTAAGTACCTATTTTCCCACATCCCCTCCAGCATGTCTAATTTCTGATACTTGTGAAGTGGTACTTCAGAGTTGTTTGAATTCACATTTCTCTAAATAATAGTAATTTTAGGGTGTTTTTTATATACTTATAGATAGCTTTGATTTCTTCTTCTGAAAACTGCCAGTTCATATCCTTTGATCATTCCTCAATTGGGGAATGGCTCTTATTTTTATAAATTTTACTCATTTCTATACTCACTATATTTGAGAAATGAGACCTTTGTCAGAGAAATTTGTTGTGAAGATTTTTGACATTACTTTACTGTCTATGATAATTTTCAACATAATGTAGTTTTCCTGATTATCTTTTTGAATTAGTTCTATTTTTGCTTTTGCTTTGTCTATAATCATGATTGCTATCTCTGTCTTTTTTTTTCTTCAGCTAAAGCATATTAGATTCTGCTCTAGCCCTCTATTTTAACTCTGTGTATATTTATCTGTTTCTTGTAAACAACATATTGTTGGATTCTGGTTTCTAATCCCTTCTGCTATCTGCTTCTGTTTTATGGATTAGCTTATCCCATTCATATTCACAGTTATGATAACTGTGTATTTCTCCCTGTCCTATTTTCTATTTTCTTCTGTTTATCTGTCTCCTCTTTCCCCCTCCCTCACACTCCCTCTCTCTGTCTCTGTCTCTCTGTGTCTCTCCTGACCATCCTCAAAAGCTTGTTTTGCTTCTGACCATTACCTCCTTTAATCCACCCTCCCTCTTGTCATCCCCCATCCCATATCTCTTAATTTCTTCCTCTCTAATTTCCCTACCGTTTAAGTTTCATTTCTATACACAATTGAGTGTGTGTATATGTATGTATGTATGTATATGTTTATTGTCTAAGTATATGTATATATAGCTACACAGATGCATACACATACACGTGGGTGTGTCATGGGTTCTTCCCATGAGAATGAGGTGCATGCATTTTCCTCATCTCCCACATTTCTCCTTCCACCGTAAATGGTCTTCTTTGTGTGCCTCTTTTATATAAGAAAAGCTTTCCCACTCTATCTCTCCCTTCCCTTTTCTCCATCACATCCTTCTTTCTCATTCCTAATTTTTTTTTAGCTCATTCCAATATAATCCACTCATGCCTATGCTCTCTGTTGATGTAAACTCCTTCCAACTACCCTAATAATAATAAAATTCTAGGAGTTATATGTATTTTCTTCCCACATAGGAATATAAATAGCTTAACTTTATTGGGTCCCTTGTATGTATAAAACTCTTTTATGTTTACCTTTCTATGCTTCTTTTGGGTCTTCTGTTTTGTGTCATTTTTTTTCCAACTCTGGTCTTTTCATCAGCATTGGTGAGAAGGCTCCTGTTTTATTGAATATTAATTTTTTTTCTTGGAGGTTTATATTCAGTCTTGCTTGGTAAATGATTCTTGGTCCTAATCCTAGCTCCTTTGTCCTCTAGTATATCATGTTCCAAATCCTCCACTTCTTAAACATAGAAGTTGCTAAATCTTTTGTGATCTTGACTGTAGCTCCATAATATTTTAATTATTTCTTTTTTTTCTGGCTGCTTGCAATATTTTGTCATTGACTTAGGAACTCTGAAATTTGGCTATAATATTATTAGGAGTTTTCACTTTGGGATCTCTTTAAGGAAGTGATCGGTGAAGTCTTTCAATACATAAGACATTAGGGCAGTTTTGCTTTATAATTTCTTGAAATATGATGTATAGGTTTTATTTTTTAATAATGAACTTCAGGTAGTTCAATAATTCTTAAATCAACTTTTCTCAATCTATGTCCCAGGCCAGTTGGTTTCCTAATGTTGACATTTTCTTTCTACTTTTTATTCTTTTGACTTTGTTCTATTGTTTCTTGCAGTCTAATGAAGCCAGTAGCTTCCACTTGCCCAAATCTAATTTTTAAGGAGTTCTTTTCTTCAGTAAGCTTTTCTACCTCTTTTTCTATTTGGCCAATTCTGCTTCTAAATGGGTTCTTTTATTTTTAATGAATTTATTATTTTTAGTTTTCAACATTCACTTTTATAAGATTTTGAATTCAAAAATTTCCCTTCGCCAAGATGTTATGCAATACA
Organism: Gymnobelideus leadbeateri; assembly: GCA_011680675.1. Classification (NCBI taxonomy): domain Eukaryota; kingdom Metazoa; phylum Chordata; class Mammalia; order Diprotodontia; family Petauridae; genus Gymnobelideus; species Gymnobelideus leadbeateri. The sequence continues at coordinate 48,351 of WOXC01005367.1, read as the reverse complement.
ATATAGGATATATATGTACAATCATATTAAATATATTTTCACGTTAGCCATATTGTGAAAGAAAAATCATCAAAAGGGGAAAACCATGAGAAAGAAAAAAGAGAAAGATCCAATAATATGCTTTGGTTTTCCTTCAGACCCCATAGTCCTTTCTCTGGATGTGGATAGCATTCTTCATCATGAGTCTTTTGAAATTGTTTTATTGCTGAGAAGAACTAAGTCTATCAAAGTTGCTCATTATACAATGTTGCTACTCTGTGTGCAATGTTCAAGGAGTTCCTTTCTTCAGTGAATTTTTGTGCTTCTTTTACCATTTGGCCAATGCTGCTTTTTAAGGTGCTATTTTATTCAATGATTTTTGTGCCTCTTTTGCCAAGCTATTATTTCTATTCATAATTTTCTTAAATCACTCTCATTTCTTTTCCCAATTTTTCCTCTACTAATCTTACTTCTTAATTCAACTTTTCCAAGATTTTTTGCTGACCTTGGTCCAATTAGTAATTTGTCTTTGAGGCTTTTTTTGCAGCTATTTTTACATTGTTGTCTTCTGTAGCTTTTTGTGGAAACTTCTTTTTGTTGCTATTATTGTTGTTTGCTCATTTTTCCAGCCTATTTCTTGACTTTGAATTTTATATCAAAGATGGGCTAATGCTCACCTATCCCAAGTTTCATATTTTTGTGCTGCTGTTTTCAGAGTTAATTCTTGGGGTCTGCAAGTTTTGGGTACTTCCAAAATGGTGTGATCTGAAGAGAGGTATTGTCACTACTTTTCTGGTCTGTGCTCTGGCCTTTACCCAGTTAGGGCCCCTGCTCCCCTGCAGCCTCAAGGACCAGTGCTCCTTTCGGCCCTGGAATTGAAATTCAAATATTTTGCATGTTACCAATTTTATTTTGTGTACTATCTTTTATGTGTTATTTCATATTCACTGCGTTAGTAAAAGTGTGTATTATCAGCATTAATGTTTTTCTATAAAGAATTGTATGCAGAAAAGTGTGTTTTTGGCAATCTCTAGTGAAATAATATAGGTTTTGGTGCCTATAGGAACCTAACCCCCTATTTCCCATAGGATCAACATTATCAACCTTCATTTTTTTTTACTTTTGTGTCATTTTCTAGGAATGATATCCTTGTGACTATTGACAATTAATTTTAGTTTCCATAGGAACCCTCCATCTCTCCTGCTTCTTTTGGTAGGTGGGAGTAAGACCACTAAGGAGTGGTCTCATGGAGTACTATGATCCGTCTCTTCCAACAAAGCAGTGCCTGCCTCCTCCCCAACAAAGCTGAGGATTCTTTCTGTGCAATTTGTCCCAGATGCCATTTGCAATGCTTGTCCCAAGTGCAAAAATTTCTAGTTATGGCCCTGCATGGAAGCTACAGTATGTGTTCATGTCATGAGATTGTATAATGTGACACTCTTAAGCATTGCCTTTAACTTATGGAAAGTTTACTTCATTAACACCCCCAATTTACAGATGAGAAAACTAAATCTCAAAAAGGTCTCAGTTTAGTAATAAAAGGTTGGCACCAGGGGAAGGGAGAACAGAACAACTGCAGATGCAACAACCTAGAAATCATGATGCTAGGGAACAGAAAGCATTCATCAGCTTCCACCTCCTATTCAAGATATATTGAAGGGAAGGATGAGATACAAGGATATAAGCATTTATTAAATATCTACAATGTACCAGGTGCTGTGCCAAGCACTTTTCAAATAAAATCTCATTTGAAGGGAATAAATGTTGCTGCTAGATATAAAAGGCTTCATTCCTGACAAACAGTGTTTAGATTATAAAAGGATTCAGTCACAAGCTCTTTCCAATCTGGGCTACAGGGAGATCTAATCTTTCTCCTTCCAGAAAGACAGGTCCACACCTAAGATGAGCACAGCTGAAAGAGAGGGGGAAGCTCACCTCTGCAATAACATTTAGAGAACCATAACCACACCTGGAAGGGAAGGGGCTGCATGGTGGGTCTTGAGCTAGGGGACAGTCCCTGCAGCAGCAGCATAGGCAGGGAAACCCAACAATTCTCTGCAGCTCTTCCAGAATTAATTTTCCTCAACCTGTCTGTTTCCTCATTTGTAAAATGGGTATAACCTAGATTTTGAGGAAGGGGGAAGTAAGAAAGAGAAGGAGAGGGAGAGAGAATCCCGTTTCCAGATTCTCCAATGCTCTTGAACCATCTCTTTCCCTCATATAGTCATGCCTAGTTGTGTCAACATTTTTTCCACCAATTATAAGGGTCTCATGAAAAATTCTCTAGGCTTGACTAGAGACCCATCTTATATAAGAATGACAATATTTAAACAACTTACCTCATGGTTGAGAAGGGGAACCTTAAAATACAGCATAAATGTGAGTTATGATGATTCTTCTCCCTCTCTGGGGCTCAGCTTCCTCATCTACAAAATAAGGGCTGGGCTAGATCCCCAAGGTTCATCCCAGCTCCAAATCTATGTTCTGGTTATTATATGATAAATACAGAGACAACCATTCTCACCTTGCTTCACTTAATGCTTGCGGGAGATGGAAAAGGACAGAATGTTTTCAATTGCCCCCTTTTCATCACCCTAATACTTTTCCATAGAATATAAACTATTTTTGTCTGTAATCCCTGCCCCTAGCCCAGTGTCTGAGAGCACACAGTAAGTACTTTAAAATGTTTGTTGATTGATTTTTTAAAGTCAGTCAATCTTCCAGCTAAAGATTCATTTCTCATTAAAATTATTTAATTCAAAATAGAAACTTTGGTGTTTAGGGGAAAAGTCATTGGTCTTTGGGGAGGGGGATACCTCCTAAGGTAACTGGCCCCAGAGAGATTTCATCCCTTGGGCCTTCCACAGGCAATCACAGCTCTTAACCAACTCCCTCCACAGAGCACTGCCGTGGTGTAATTCGTAATTCCACACAATCAGTGGCAGCCATCTCTAGTGGCGATTGGAAAGATAGAGGGCGGATATTAAAAGGAGGGTCTCTTTATAACCTGCCCTGGCTATCTGGGCAGATTTCCATCTAGCAGTGCCTGCTAGCATCGCCATCCCCCACCTCTCAGGCAGCTCGTCACACTGCTGGGGGCCACTCTCGCTGGCAGAGGGGAGCAGCTCTGTGAGAGCCTGCAGACAGACCCTCCCTGGGAAGCATATTATTAAATCAATGGCAGGCACACAACTGTCTTTTCTAAAAGGCCCAGCAGCAGTGTGGAATTGCCTTCTTATGTGGAGCTGCAACACGTCCTTTCAACTCCTCAGTTGGGGCTTATTCAGAGAAGGCTGTAATTTGCCATAAAATAAACCATGAAATTTGAGGCAGTGGGAATACAGAGTCAGCCTTGGAGGCCAGAAGAGCAAAGTTCCAGTCCTGGCCCTGATATCTGCAAGCTGTGTGAACCTGGCAAGGTCATAGAACAATTCATGGCCCGAGGCTCTTAGAAGTAATTGATGAGGCCAGTGGCTCAAGGATATTCCACACTCAGAGTTTCCTACATGACAGAGATCATAGATTTTATATACATATATATGTGTGTGTGTGTGTGTGTGTGTGTGTGTGTGTGTGTGTCTGTGTGTGTGTCTCTGTGTGTATTTATATATAATGTGAATATAATAATACACCACATATAGAGTGAATATATGTGATGCCATTAGCTGAGGTGGGGAGGAAAATCAATTGGTCAAGGGTATTCAGACTTCCTCATATACATGTGTTGTACACATATTTTGTGTGCATATTTGTATTTGTGTGTATATTTATGTACCTGTGTATATGTGTGCATACATGTTTGTGTACATATGTATGTTTACACATGTAATATATTTATATAAATGTATAATAAATGTATCTGTGTTTTAGTGTTTTATTCATATATGTATGTATGTTCTGTATCTGTGTATCTCTCTCTCTCTCTCTCTCTCTCTCTCTCTCTCTCTCTCTCTCTCTCTCTCCCAGAGTGTCTATAGGCTCTTGCAGAGAAGTTCCCTTCTGCCAGTGAGAGTGGCCCCCAGCAGTGTGACGAGCTGCCTGAGAGGTGGTGGTGGGGGTGATGTTAGGAGTTACTGCTAGATGGAAATCTGGCCAGATAGCCAAAACAGGTTATGAGAGAGAAGGGGAGACAGAGACAGAGACAGACAGAGAGAGAGAGACAGAGAGACAGAGGCAGAAAAAGGCAGAAAGACAGAGATATACTATCTATCTATCATCTATCTATCTATCTATCTATCTATCTATCTATCTATCTATCTATATATCACTATCAAGAAAAACCTGAGTTCAAATATAACTTCAGACACTTATTAGCTATGTGACCCAAGGCAAGTCGCTTTACCTATTTGTCTCAGTTTCCTCATCAGCAAAATGGGGATAATAATATCATCCATTTCCTGGGTTGTTGTAAAGATAAAAGGAAATAATGTTTGTAAAGTGTTTTGCACTATATGAATGCTAGCTATTATTATGAGTGAAGACAGCAGAAATGACCGGAAGAGGACTGATTTTTTTTTGTTTTTGTTTTTTTTGTTTTTGGTGGAGGGGACATATTAAATGAAACAATCAGCTGAAGGGTGGGGAGGGGCTTTGATCTACAGTGGTATAGGAAACAAACACCATGGGATTCTCCTGGAATAAACCAGTAGAGGCTCTGATCATAGATGGTCTTCTTCACACACTTTAGCTACAAAAAGGGAGAAGTATAGGAGTGAAGGGATAGATCAAGTGAGGAGGCTTTATGTTTTTAAAGATAGCCACCTTTGTAGGCAGTAGGGAAGCAGTCATTGGACAAAGAGAGGTTAAAGATAAATGAGAGAGTATGGATTGTGGGGGGATCTACTGGAGAAAGAAGGGGTGAAATGGTCTCATTTTGCTTATCAGCAGCATATGAGAAGTGAGGTTAGTCTAGAGTTGGAATGACCCAAGACTGGAGTTTGGCAACACAAGATGGGTGAGCACCCAAGGGAGCAAAGGACTCAAGGGAAAAGGACATCACAGAGCTGAACTGGCTCATCAAAGGATTAAAATGGGGGAAGGAGGAGAATGTATCTATTCAGTGCATGGGGGATGGTCTAGGAAAGGACTGAAGGGTAAAGGCAATGGAGGATACCATGAAGATGAAGATTAAGGTTAAGGGCTTCAATGCAGTGGTAGAGTGAAAACAGATTATCACAAGAAAAGGGAATTTCAGAGTTCATGAATATGGGAAGTAGAATATTTGTGGGTCAGAAGATCAAGGTCTGAGCCTTTCTGCATGTAGCTAGGATAAAGTGGGAGAGATCATGGAAAAAGAATTAGTTGAAGACCTAAGCAGTTAGGGTCTTTGAGGCAGTATCAGAAGGTGTGTTCAACTTCCTTAGTATGAAATCTAGAGCTGGGGAAGAGATAACTGCTTGAGCCAGACAGTAAACTCACTGATGAAAGAAGGAGACCGTACTGGAGTTATACAGATAACAGCTCCCCAAATCTTGATTGGTCAGTAAGCATGGATTGAGTGAACCTCAGAGGTGAAGAAGTTACTGAGTGATAGGGGTAGATGAAGACCCTGAAAGTGGCAATGGGAAGCAAGGGGTATGCCAATTCCACCACCTTAACAGAGCTGAGGAGAAATAGCAACTCCATCACCTCAACCAGTGCTGGAAAGGCTGGCCAGGGAGACTGTGTTATTAGGAGGGAATCAGAGATCAATGAGAGCCAGAAAATGGAAGGAGTGGAAGGGAGGGGTTTAAGATAGAAGCACCTTTGTTACCTACAGAGCAGACATTTCAAAATGCACAATGAAAGAGGTAGTAGTTTTTGAGCAAAACATTGGGGGTAGAGGTAGAGAGTCAGTTTGAGAAAAATAGGAATAAGGAAGTGGACAGTGGAGATCAGATTGAAGTTTGAAGAATGACAGCTGGGGATTCCAAATAATTGGGATGAGGAAGGTACCAGGTAAAAGAGACTAGCTCTAATGACCATCAAGTTCAACCCTTTCATTTTATATATAAGTAAACAAAGTTATGAAAGGTTACCTAATTTTACCCAGGTCTACAAAGCTATCAAGTGTCTGAGGTCAAATTTGAACTTAGCTCTTCCTAACTCCAAGTTCATCCATCTATCCACAAACACCACCCCAAATGCCCCCATGAAGTATGGTCTTCTCCATTTTGGATAAGCACAACTCCTTCCCCAGTTCTCATACATCATTGCCTCAAGGCCCTTCTCCATTCTGGAAGTCCTTTAATGGACATTCCTCAGCCTATCAGTGCCTTTGTTTTCTGTACAATATGTCTCTCTTTGGGTAGATATGCAATTGCCTTTTTGTGGGCTCATAATGAACCATAAACTCCATAAACCCTCCAGATTTTTTACATGAACCTTTGTTTATCCAGGTATCTCTCCTTTGTTTGAACCCAAGTTCATAACTTTATAGTGCTCCCTTCTATTACATTTCATTTTATTAGGCTTGGACCACTGTCAAAACTGGGCTTGCCAACATCCTTTTAGATCCAAATTTTGTAATCTCAACATGTTAATTCTCCCTCTAAGGCTTGTGCCATCCACAAAATTGATAATCATGCCATCTAGACCTTCTACCCCCTCAAGCGATGATATCTCTCCATCTTTTCACTGCCAAATAACTAGAGGAGCCAGGCTTTGCTCACCCCCTCTATTCCATCTTTATCATTCACTCCTGCAATCGGGTTTCTGCTCCTAATAGGGGAATAAAACTACTCTCTCCAACATCACCAATGGCTTTCTCAACTGGCAAATACAATCATCTTTTCTCATACTGGTCTTCCTAACCTCTCTAAAGCATTTAAAAACCATTATCTTCTACTGTTATTCCCTCTTCTCTTGGCTTCCATGATACTACCTCTCCTGGTTTTCTCAGAGATGATAAGTGACTTGCTTAGGGTCAAACAGCTACCAAAGGTACCTTTCAAAGACATATGAATATGTATGCACTTATAATATATATGTATATAGATACAAAATATTTTATTTGTTCCCAATTACATGTTAAAAAATTTAACATTCTTTTCTTAAGTTTTGAATTCTAAATTTTCCCCCTCCCTTCTTCCCTCTCCTTTTCCCTCCCTGAGATAGTAAGTATTCATATATAGGCTATACTTCAATTATGTAAAACATTTCCACATTAGTAATTTTGTATAAGAAGACTCATATAAAATAAAAAATAAGTGAATGGAAGTGAAAATAGAATGCTTCAGTCTATATTCAAACAATATCAATTTCTGTATTCAAACAAAATCAATTTCTCTGGGTGGTGGTGGGAGAGGGGGAGGGCAGATAGTATGCTTTATCATTAGTCCTTTGGGATTATCTTGGGTCACTGGATTGCTAAGAAGAGTGAAGTCATTCACAGTTCTTCATCTTACAATATTTCTGTTACTGTGTACAATGTTCTCCTGGTTCTGCTCACTTCACTTTGCATCAGTTCATGTAAGTCTTTCCAAGATTTTTTCTGAAATACACCTGCTCAATATTTCTTATAGAACAATAATATTCCATCATAATCATATACCACAGCTTGTTTAATCATTCACCAATTGATGGACATCACTTTGATTTCCAATTCTTTGCCACCACAAAAAGAGTTGCTATAAATATTTTTGTAGAAATAGGTCCTTACACACACACACACACACACACACACACACACACACACACACACACCTTTTTTATGTCTTTGGGATATATACCTAGCAATGGCATTTCTGGATCAAAGGGTATACACAGTTTTATAATCCTTTGGGCATAGCTCCAAATTGCTCTCCAGAATGTTTGGATAAGTTCAGAATTCCACCAACAGTGTATTAGTATTCCAGTTTTCCCACATCCCCTCCAATATCAAACATTCTTTTGTATCATATTAGCCAATTGGATAGTTGTGAAGTGGTACTTCAGAGTTATTTTAATGTGCATTTCTCTGATCACTAGTGATTTAGACTATTTTTTTATATATGACTGCAGATAGTTTCAAAGGTTTTTTTTTTACTCCAAGTGCAGTTCTCTCTATACATCACAACACAGGGATTTTTACAATAAGGTCCATTTGACTGGAGTATATAGAATAAGATTCTAAGGCAAGAGCTTGGGAATTGTGAAGAGTTTTGCATGCCCAGTGGAGAAGTCTACCTCTGATCTTGAAGGTAATAAAGAATCCACAGAGTTTATTGAGTTAAGGGGGTAAAAGCAGGGATATGGTCAGACCTGTAGTTTAGGAAAATCACTTTGTTGGTTAAGTGAAGGATGGATTGAAGCAAGGGAGAAATTAGAAACAAGCAAACAAAAAGTTAGAAGGCTATTGCGGAAAGTTAATTAGAGACTAAACTAGGGTGGTGGCTGGGAGTGGAGAGAAAAGAACAGATGTGAGATGAATGTGGAAGAACTTTCATTTTTCTCTCATGCTCCAATCTGGAGTCTTGTAACTGGTATGCTTAACACACACAACCAACCCCCTACCCCAACCCCTTTTCCTACGCCCAAACATAACACACCAAACTACCCCTACAATTATTACTGGAATCATCTTCCCAAAGCATAGCTTCTAATCACATCACTTCTTTATTCAAATAACCATCAGTGACTCTCCAAAGCTGATGGACTAAGGTCAAGATTCCTTAGCCTGGCATTCAAAGTCCTCCACAATCTGACTTTAGTCTGTATTTCCAGCCTAATCTCCTACCATTCTCCCACCTTACTTTCTCCAATATCCATCCTTCATTCTATCCAGACTAGACTAAGAGCAATTCCTCATACATAGTTTGTACCTCTTCACCTCCTTGCTTTTGGTCTTACTGTTTCTTCTATTTGCACAGAGCATGCCTATGTAAGGGTTATGGGATTCAAAGATCTTCCATGTCCCATTGGACTTGCTGACATAGCAGGAGGGGGCAGGGCAAGAGTAAGAAGAAAAAAAAAAAGCTAAGTTCCATTGGGGACTGTTGGTGGCCACAGCAAAAGCAGCAACAGTAACTGTTGAGGTAGAGGTGGAGGCCCAAACCTCTTTTTGAGCCAGCCAGAATTTCTAAGGACTCTTGTTGGGGACTGCTGGGAACTGGAACTGTGGGGGGCCAGAGCTGTTGTGAGCATGCTTCCTGGACGCTGAGCAGTTGCTGTGAGTGGGGAGAGAAGGACCTTTGCCTGAAATAGCCTGTTCTGTTTTGAAGGCTTAAGAATGTGGTTGGTTACTACATTAACTACATGTGCCAATTTCATAACTACTCTGATGGCTTTGACTTTCTGGTTTTGGGACTCAGTTATTTGGTAGTTTAATAAATGTTCTGGCTTTATCCCCCATATAGAGAGCGTGATATATTTTGTGATTAATAACCACATAAGCCTATTTATAATTGCCATAGGCATAGTGAATATTGCATTGTTAATACATTTGGCGATAAGGATGGGATCACAAAGTATCAGGCCTCTATTTGGAAGCAGGGGGGCTTTAGAGGGAGAAATGGCTATGCCAGGATGGGAGGATTTGCCTTATTCCTCTCTAGCCAGAGAATGGGCCAAAAGTACAGGGCCCTGTCAAAACTGGGAACCAAGACTAAAAGAGGGAGAACCTGGACATTTGGAAAGATGTTTGCAAGGAATACCCATAGAACCAGGCAAAGAGCTGGCAGGAGTGTGCAGGAGAGGCTGGGTCCTGCTAACAAGTTATCGCCTTATGTGTAAAAGTAGGGATAAGCTGCTGAAGGAAAGAGCTCGGATGGCTAGGGATTTGGCTGGTTTGCCTGGGGATTCTTCTGTGTCACAGCATTCAAAAGAGCAAACCAGAGGGATTCAAGTGGTCCAGGAAAAAGCTACTGTTCATGTAGCTAAAAGGAAGCAAAAACCTAGCAGAAGGAATGTGCATGCAGCTTTTGTACAGGCTGGGCAGAGTTGCCTAGACAGCTGCCAGGAGAATGTGTGTGTGGAGAATGGAACAAGGTTAGATGAGGAGTCTTCTAACGTAGAAGTTCTCCCCATACGAAGAAGAAGACAGGAGAAGCACCAGGGCCAAACAGAGTTCAGGGAGATAATTGAGGATTTCACTCAACAGAAGATTACTGACGTATTGAGTAGATTCACCCAAAGAATGGGAGAGTCTTTAGTGTCTTGGATAGTAAGAATCACTGATGAAGGCACTAGAGGAATAACACTGGACTGTGAGGATTGCTTAAAATTCATAAGTACCAGTCAGAATCCTTTTGTACACGAGGAGGCCTTAACAGAACTACTCTGTTAGCTTTAGTTGCAGAGGGATACAGAAAGCAATATCCTACTGTCTCTATGTGGCCTAGTGGAGACAGACCCTGGTACTCACTTAGAGATTGTATGAGGAAGCTAAAGGAAGAGGTAATGAAAACTACAATCATGGTTGGAGATGCAAATGCATATCATGAAACCCCCCCTAGGAGTTTCTCATAGAAATATCATAGTGAAGACGGCTCCTCCTGCTTATAAGCACTTAATTCTGACTTTATTAATTGGAGAAATAGGGCACCCTCTTTCAGAGGTGCTGGATAAGATTTCACAATTATGTGACCTAGGGGAATGGGGACAAGATAAATTGCCTAGAGAGAGAAGAGTAAACAGCCAGAGGATTCAGAGACAAAATAGACTGACTAGAAGGGAACTGTTTATTGCTCTATTGAGAGCAGGGGTGGACTTTAGAAGAATAGATGGTATTCCAACTGAAGAGCTGCATAAGCTGTACCAAGAAAAGGTACTTAACATTAGAATGAATAGGGAAGCAAGAACCACCTCTGCAGGTACTCCTGAATCTGAATCTCTGTATCTAAGTTTGCCCCACCTTCAGGGAGAATAGGAAATAGGCCAGGCCCCAGTCCAGATTAAAGAAATATACAGAGGAACTGAAGGATTTGGTTCTACTGATAGAATAAAATCGGGAGCTAAAGTATGGATAAAAAGGAAGCCAGATGATATTCCAAAGGCTGCAGAGATTATAGCACATGGGAGGGATAACACTGTAACTATTGTTTATTCCAGAGAAGATGATTACAAAATTGTACCCTTAACTCATATATTCTACCATGAGTGAGGCTACAGTAGTCTGGTTATTTTCTCTTTGCTTTTTCTTGGCTTTTTGTCTGTTCACCTCGTTTGCTAGATTTGTTTCCACAGGCTTGGTACCGTCCACCTACAGATGCCCGATAGCTTAAGCTGGATGTCACTCCCTGTCTGCAACTGTGATGTGTCACCCTTGGACTTGGCACCAAGCACATTAAGAACTGACCTCTCAAATGGGACCCCTTGGGACAGGGACAGCTCTACATCCGACTTCAGCAGCAAGTAGCCATGGAATGAGAGATCTTCTCCCCTTACCCCAAGATTTCAGGGCCCCATTTGTTCTGGGGGGGAATGATGGGGAGCTTGTGCTCATACCCCACCCTAAAATATTGTTTTCTGTTTTCTGTGTTTATTGTGTGCTATCCTTGTTATATTGTTTTGAAATTCTGTTGAAACCAGTTATTCCTAATATATTTTTGCCAAGTAGGGGACATGAAAGATCTTGGGGCCAAATGTAAGGGTTATGGGATTTAAAGATCTTCCATGTCCCATTGGACTTGCTGACATAGCAGGAAGGGGCGGGGCAAGAGTAAGAGGAAAAAAAAGCTAGAGTTCCACTGGGGACTGTTGGGGACTGTTGGTGGCCACAGCAACAGCAGCAACAGCAGTAAAGGCCGAGGTAGAGGTGGAGGCCCAAACCTGTTTTTGAGCCAGGCAGAATTTCTGCTAAGGACTCTTGTTGGGGACTGCTGGGAACTGGAACTGTGGGGGAGCTGTTGTGAGCATGCTTCCTGGATGCTGAGCAGTTGCTGTGAGTGGGGAGAGAAGGACCTTTGCCTGAAGTAGCCTGTTCTGTTTTGAAGGCTTAAGAATGTGGTTGGTTACTACGTTAACTACATGTGCCAATTTCATAACTACTCTGATGGCTTTGACTTTCTGGTTTGGGGACTCAGTTATTTGGTATTTTAATAAATGTTCTGACTTTATCCCCCATATAGAGAGCGTGATATATTTTGTGATTAATAACCACATAAGCCTATTTATAATTGCCATAGGCATAGTGAATATTGCATTGTTAATATAGCCTACTCTAATATCTCGATTAAAATTCTACTCATCATCCAAGGTCAGGCTCAAATAGCCCCTACCCTTATTAGATATGATTTCTTCCTCCTAACTTTCTGGTGTATCAGTTGCTATAGCTCTTGTCATATTTTTCTGAAACCACCCCCTTCACCATTTCCCAGAGCACAGTAGTATTCCATTACAATCATGCTAACAGTTGTTCAGTCATTCTTTGTCAGCACAAAAAGAACTGCTATAAATATTTTTTATATATAGATTCTTTTCTTTTTTCCTTTGATCTCTTTGGGGTGCAGACCTAGTAGTTGTGTTGCTATAACCAAGGGTATGCACAATTTGGTTGCCCTTTGGGCATGGCTCCAAATTGTTCTCCAGAATAATTGGACCAGTTCACTACCCCACCACTAATTCATAAATATACATATATTTCCTCATCCTTTCCAGCATTTCTCATTTCTTATCATTGTGAGGTGGTACCTCAGAGTTGTTTTAATTTTCATTTCTCTAACTAATAGTGATTTATAGCATTTTCTAAATATGACTATATATAGCTCTGGTTTTTCTTCTGAAAACTGCCTGTTCATGTCCTTTGAACATTTATCAATTGGGGAATGGCTCTTGTTTTTATAAATTTGACTCAGTTCTATACTCAGTATATATTAGAGAAATGAGGTCTTTATCAAAGAAATTTGCTGTACACTGATATTACTTCATTGTCTAGGACATCTTTTAGCATAATGTAACTTTCCTGATTATCTTTCTCAGTTAGGTCTATTTTTGCTTTTGCTGTGTCTTATTAGATTCTGCTTCAGCCCTGTATTTTAACCCTGGATGTATTTCTCTATTTCTTATAAACAACATATTGTTAGATGCTGGTTTTTAATCCATTCTGCTATCTGCTTCTATTTTATAGGTAAGTTCTTCCCATTTACATTCACAGTTATGACTACCATGTATTAGCCTCTATCCCATTTTTTTTTCTATTTCTTTTTTCTCTCTTTTTTATACTGACCCTCCTCAAAAATCTATTTTGCTTCTAACCATTTCCTCCCTTAATGTTTTCCCATTTATCATTTCCTACCCCTCATATCTTCCTATTGGGTGTTACATTTCTATACACAACTGAGTATGTATGTGTGTGTGTGTGTGTGTGTGTGTGTGTGTGTGTATTCCTCTCTTTAAATTTACTTTATTTTTCATTTATGGAATAAAACAAGCATTTCCATAACATAGTACAATAAAAAAGATGGTTAAACATAAAACTTCACATCTACTATGCACAACTTGCTATTCTTTTCAAATATATAACAAAATTAGCATGTAAATTTCTTTTTTTCTTTGTTTTTCTTCTGTATTCACCCTCCACTCTAGAGATGGTTACCGTAAAATAAAAAAATATATATATGCAAAATTACTCTATACATGCTTCTATTGATCAGTTCTTTCTCACTATCCCTCCACTATTTCTCCCTCCATTGTAAAAACTCATCCTTGTTTGCCTTTTTATGTGAGAAAAAATTCCCCTATTCTACATTTCCTTTCCTCTTTTCTCCCAATGCATCCTCTTTCTCATTCTTAACATTTTTTAGATCATTCCAAAATAATCAACTCACACACATGCCTTCTATCAATATAAACTTCTTTTAACTGCCCTAATAATGATTGCATGTATCATCTTCCCAAATAGGAATGCAGTTTAACTTTATTGAGTCCTATATGATTACTTGTTCATATTTACCTCTTTATATTTCTCTTAGTCTTATGTTTGAATGTCAAATTTTCTATTCAGTTCTGATCTTTTCATCAAGAATTCTTGAAAGTAATTTATTTCATTAAATAGACATTTTTTCCCTGAAGGATTATACTCAGCTTTACTGGACAGGTTATTCTTGGTTGTAATCCTAGTTCCTTTGCCTTCTGGAATATCATATTCCAAACCTGCCACCCCTTTAACTTGGAAGTCACTAAATCTTATGTGATCCTGACTGTGGCTCCCTGATATTTGCATTATTCTGGCTGCTTATAATATTTTCTCCTTGACTCAGGAGCTTTGGAATTTGATTATAATAGTCTCAAGAGTCTCCATTTGGGGATCTCTTTCAGGAGATGATCCCTAGATTCTTTCAATTTCTATTTTATTCTCTGGATCTAAGATATCAGGTCAGTTTTCCTCCACAATTTCTTGAAATATATCCCAAAGAGATCATACAAGTGGGAAAAGGACCCATATGTACAAAAATATTTATAACAGCTCTTTTTGTGGTGGCAAAGAATTGGAAATCAAGGGGATGCCCATCAAATGGGGAATGGCTAAACAAGTTGTGACATGTGGATGTAATGGAATACTATTGTGCTATAAGAAATAAGGAGAATACAGACTTCATAATAATATGGAGAGATTTATATAAACTGATGCTGAGTGAGGAGAGCAGAACCAGGACAACTTTGCAAATAAGTATAGACCCATCGTATCTGTGACTTTGATAGACTAGGTTCCTCTCAGCAATAAAATACTATAAGGAAACTTCAAAAGAATCATGACAGAAAGGTATATCCAGATCCAGAGAAAGAACCATAGAGTCTGAATGCAGATTGAAGTAAACTACATGCTCTCTTTCTTTTTGTCTTGATTTGTTCCTTCTTTCTTGTTGTTCATGACATTGGTTATAATTCTTCTTTACAACTTGCTAATGTTTAATGTGAAGGTATTTTAGAACCTATATTTGATTGTATGCCACCATGGTGGGGAGGGGGAGGAGAGGGAGAAAATTTGGAACTCAAGGGATTGTGGCACCGAATGTTGAAAAGTAAAAGTAAATAAATAATTTTAATGCTGGCTATTTTAATTATTGTTAAATAGATAAATCACATAGTATAGTGGTTGGAGACTCTGCTTTGGATGCAGACAACCTCTGTTCAAATCCTGCCTTTGACACATATGACCACAGTGACCCTGGACAGTCACTAAACCTCTAGGAACCAGAAGGTAACTCTCTGAGACTATGTATTTCAGAGAAGTTGTCAACTGGCATCAGTGGATGGGTTTTCCATGTCCCATATTAATGAAATGAGAGATCCAGAGATCCAGTACCTCCTCTTCCCCATCTTTATTACATCACACCTCTCACCACCGATGGGGGGTGGGAAGAATGGGAAATCTACAGATAAAGGAAAACCATGGAGTTGGAAACAGACAGGACAACAACCACAATGGTGGTTGGCCCAGGGGAAAAGGCAATGTGGGCCCCGATCCCATTCAAGCAGACAGGTAGGCAGCAGGCAGTGGGAGTGAGTTTTTCTCAATGCATTATTCATTATCAGACATGAACAATGGATCTGAGTTCCCATGGCTACAGTATCAGTCCCACCAGCCTCAGAATCCAAGGCCAGACAAACACCGCTATCACAGGTTGTCTTTTGACTCTAGGCTGGTCTTTTGAACATCTATACAAACCAGACAGTGCCATAAGGCCTTCACCCTGCCCTGGGAGCCAAAGAACCTCTCAAAGGAGGGCACCTTTACTTTATTCTCACACTGTGACTCAGCAATAACAGTAAGTTATATGGATACTTAGAATAAAGCCAGGCCAGCCTTCCTGTACATAAGCTCCAAGCCCTGATTGTTCTAACCCACTGAAATAATGATGCAGAAAAGCCAGTCCGGGATGCATGTGGTCATGGCTAGCACACTGCTGCTATCAGTGATCTCGGCCATTGGACTTAGAGATGGAAAAGTCATTAATCAAATCAATCAATCAATAAGCATTTGCTAAGATACCTATTACATGCTAGGCATTGTTCTGGGCACTGGATGAACAAAAACACCTATGAAACAGTCCCTGTCCTCGAGGAACTGACCTTCTACCTTAGTCATCAAAGGGTCATAGATTTGGGGCTGGAATGGACATTAAGGGTTATTAAACCCAACTTCTTCCTTTTACAGATGTGGAAATTGAGGCACAGTGATTTCCCCAGGCTCTCCTGGCTACTAAGTGTCTTAGGCAAAATTTGAATTCAGGTCCTCCTGACTCCAGGTCAAGCATTGTAATCCATCTTGCTGGTTCATCATCTTCTTTTTAAAGGGACTGGGAGAAGGTTCACGACCTGAAGTTCCATTGGTAGTTATCCAAGCTAGGATCTCAGCTCGGCGTCTCTGACCCCAAAACTCATTTACTTCCTGATACTGTACAGTGCTTCTTAGATGCATACTCTCACTTCAGCAATTTTATATTTTTTTAGTTCTCAATTCTGGTATCCAACAAGTTTGATAGTACTTTTACCTTTGTGTCATCTGAATGTCATTTACATCTTCATCTAATTCTTTGATAAATATAACACATATCATAGACAGATCCCAGGGGTAGTCTTTTTCTAAGCTGACTTGAACCATTGATAACAACAATAAAATAATAGCATTTATATAGTGCTTTAAAGTTTGCAAAGGATTCTTATGAGTGTCATCTCATTTTATCCTCACATTAACCCTGAGAGGTAGATTCTATTATTTCCCCACTTTACAGATGAGGAAACTAAGGCAGACAGAGGTTAAATAATTTGTCTAGGTCATGCAGCGAGAAAAATATCTAAGTCTGCATCTGAATTCAAGTCTTCCTGTCTCCAGGTGCAGCATTCCATTCACTGTGCCATCTAACTGCCTAATGACTACTCTTTTTGTCTAGTCTTTTAAAAATTTTCAAGTTTATCTACACAACTGACTAACTAATGTGTCTCCATACTATCCACAGAATAGTATGCAAGAATTTGTCAGAAGCTCTATGAAATCTGAGTAACCATGTGTAAGATATTTCATCTAAGTCAGTTGTAGATAGACTTTAAGGGTTCTATAAACTTGAATGGGGAATAAATAAATTATATCTATTTTCACTAGCCTCTAACTGACATGAAAATTTGCTTCAATCATTTAAAAGCATTATTCATTCTCATTATTATGAGAAGTGGTTCATAGGCTTTACCAGTGGACCTGGAGTCAGAAAGACCTGAGCTCAAATATGACCTCTGATATTCACTAGCTGTGTGATCCTGGACACCTAACTTAACCTCTATTTGCTTCAATTTCTACATTTATAAAATGAGGATAGTAATAGCACCTGCCTCCCAAGCTTGTTGTGAGAATCAAATGAGAAAATATTTATAAAGCCCTTAGCACAGTGCCTGGCACCCAGTAAATGTTACTTTGTAGTAGTAATAGCAGTAGTAGTAGTAGTAGTAGTAGTAGTAGTAGTAGTAGTAGTAGTAGTAATAGTAGTAGTAGTAGTAGTAATAGCAGCAGCAGTAGTAGTAATAATAATAGCAGCAGCAGTAGTAGTAATAATAATAGCAGCAGCAGTAGTAGTAGTAGTAGCAGCAGCAGTAGTAGTAATAGTAGTAGTAGTAATAGTAGTAATAGTAGTAGTAGGAGGAGGAGGAGGAATAGGAGGAGTAGTAGGAAGAGGAGGAGGAGTAGGACTAGTAGGAGTAGGAGTAGGAGTACTAGCAGTAGTAGTAGTAGTAGTAGTAGTAGTAGTAGTAGCAGCAGCAGCAGTAGTAGCAGCAGCAGTAGTAGTAATAGCAGCAGCAGGAATAGAAGTAGTAGTAGTAGCAGCAGCAGCAGCAGTAGTAGTAGTAATAGCAGTAATATTAGTAGTAGGAGGAGGAGGAGGAGGAGTAGGAGTAGTAGGAGTAGTAGTAGGAAGAGGAGGAGGAGTAGGACTAGTAGGAGTAGGAGTACTAGCAGTAGTAGTAGTAGTAGTAGTAGTAATAGTAGTAGTAGCAGCAGTAGTAGTAGTAATAGCAGCAGCAGGAGTAGAAGTAGTAGTAGCAGCAGCAGCAGCAGCAGCAGTAGTAGTAGTAGTAGTAATAGTAGTAGTAGCAGTAGTAACACTAAAAGGTTAAGAACCCTTTATCTGAGAAGATGGGACTGGACAACTAAGAGGAGGTCACCAGTACAATGGAATATCCATAGATTATGATAAGAATAATAAGAGTAAGAAAGTACTACTGGATTTATAGTTAGAAAGTCTAAGTTCCCATTCAGCTTCATATCTATGTGACTCTGGACAAGCCACTGAAGTTCTCAGTGCCTCAATATCCTTATCTGTAAAACGATAAGGTTAGCTGAGACGACTACTAAGGTCTTTCAGCTCTATAATATAAGCCACAATCTTTCCTCCTCATTCACCCATTATTCACAGAGTCATGGGACAGGCAGTCAAGTCTCTGCTTCCTTTGGTGAGTGGGTCTGAGGCCATGGGGGCCCAGGCAGGCCTAGGCCAGATCCTAGGGACAGGGAAACCTCCAGGCATGATTTTGTCATTGCTACTGAGAGCCTCCCCAGGGTCCACCTCCCATTGTTAACCCGGGGGTAACTGCACACAGGCCTTTTTAAATTTTTTTTTACTATAAATTAACAGCAGGAGCCAAGAAAGAAATGACACTCTGGAGGAAACACAATCCTGCTACAATTAGAGGGTTTCTATCTTGATAATTGCTCACTGAAATTGTAAGCTTAGATCTAATCCTCTGAGGATCCTGGAAATTGGCTGTTACAGGCAGAGTTCAGCTATTCCTCCTTCCAGACCAGGCTGCCCAACAATAACCATACCCCTGAACATCATAATGATCCAGGCTACTTTGTCTGACTGAGCTCAGACATGGCCCCAAAGCAGAGGACCCGGTGTCACTCTGGGGAAGACCAGATCTTTGAGTTCAGGGGTCCTGGAAGGAACTTGAGGACTCGGTGACCCAACCCTCTTACAACTGAAACTTGTAATGGGGGAATGACTTTTCCAAAATCACAGATAATAAATAGGAAAACCAAGATTCAAATCCTGGGCTTCTTGTTGAGCAAAATATAGGTCTTAAGACCATACTCTCCACTGACATTGTCATTCCCAGAGACTGAAATGTATTCATCTATCAATCATTCCATGTCTCCTCTGCTTACCCCTCTCTCCCTCACACTATTCTCCCCACAAACCCAGAGAAAAAATCTGAAATGACACCCCCCAATTGTGAATATTCCATTATAATCATCTTGCCTTCCTTTTTATGTATCTTCAACTACTTTCTTGTGGACAGGACTCAGAGTAGTTCAGGACCTAGATGGGACAAGAAGATAGAAGGATCAGATTAGGGTTTTCTACCCAGGAAAGCTGAGACAATAATGATAATGAAGATGGTGGTGGTGGTGATGATGATGATGAAGAGGAAAATATGATGATTATATTATATAGATTATCATATCATATTATATATTATATTATATTATAGGGAGATAATAGAGATAGTATAGAGAGAGATAATAACTACCCTATGAGTTAAATGAACAAATCATATCCCTATTTTGCAGATGAGAAAATTGAGGCTCACAGAGATAAAATAATTTACCCATGGATACAGAGTTCATAAGCATCAAAAGCAAGACTTGAATTCAGTTCTGATGACACAGTGCCTGGCATATATTAGTTGCTTAATAAATGCCTGTTGACTTGACAGGAACCGAGGTTTTGGATTCCAAGATCAGTACCATTTCCACTAAACTACTACACTGCCTCTTCCAAAGCAGCAGAGATTTTTAAGCATTTGGTGCCACATGAATAAGCATACTTTTGCCCAATTTTCAGTCTTAATTATAATGAAGATGATGATGATGATGATGATGATGATGATGATGATGATGATGATGATGATGATGATGAACATAGAATCTTAGAGTTGCTGGCTATATATTTCAACAAATAATTCAACAATGGAAAAAGACATCTGGCTTTTGCTTGAGACCCCCTATGAGGGGTAGCTGACTGCTTCCTGAAAAATACCCCTAATTTTTAGGAAGGGTTTTTTCCTGAGACAAAACCCAAATTTGCTCTTTTGCAAATGCCACATGTTGCTCCTAATTCTGCCCTTTGATACCCAGAAGCATGGTTTTAATTTCTCTTCCACTAGAATAGATATCAGAAGCCACTAAGTCTTTCTTCTTTTGCCAGGTCAACCATTTGCAGTTCTTTTTAATCAACTTTCAACTGTGGTATATAAGAAGTATCTTCACTGGATGCTCTCTTCAAGTCTTTTCCTTAATAAACATCTTAATTTTATACAGTGTAAAATGTTTTTTTCCCACAACTACCATGTAGTTAAATAGAACAAGTGACTTTATCCCTATTTTACAGATGAGGAAAATGAGTCTCAGTTACAAAGTGGACATTTCTTAGCACACCTTTCACAAGTGCAGTACACAGAATAGAATTCCTGATGTGGTCCCACCACTGTATGATAGTACTATCAATTCAATTCAATAAACATTTCTTAAGCACTTACTTTGTACCAGGCACTGTGCTAAATTCTGGGGACACAAAAAGAGGACAAAGGCAATCCCTGCCCTCAAGGAGCTTACAGTTGAATAAGAACCTTACAGTCTAATCATGTCCCTAGTCTTAGAAGGGGTTCATGGTCCATTCACCAAGTGCTACACCGAAGCTGACTTTTCCAACATGGACAAATGAAGCACTTGATATCTCACCACCCCTCCCATTTTTGCTCATTGTAAGGGGATAAGGAACTTGATAAGTGTTTGGTGTCTGAGGGGAATATTTCATCAGTGAAATGGGCCCTCCCCTGGGGCTGGGCCAGTATACCTCATTACCCCTGCAGGTAATTGGGAGCCCTGAGCCCATGGAAACATCCATTTAGACGGTTGGTAATAAGCTCTGGAATTACTTCCTATAAGAGGATTTTAGGATTTAGCTCTGGACGGGACACTACAGAGCCACCAATCCAGCCCCTCCATTTTGAAGATTAGGAAACTGAAGCCCAGAATGGGAAAAGGACTTGCCCAGGGTCAGATGCATCATTATGTGGTAGAGTCCTGAGCCTCTTAAGTCAGACTTTAGAGAAGCAAGGGGAATAGGGAGGATGTATAAACATAGCACCATTGACCCATGATCCCTTGGCAGCAGGAATAGGGCATGTCTTCTCAGCCCCCAGGAAACTGAGAGAGAAAAACACACCTACATGATCAGGCTTAGACAGGAGTCAGAACAGAAAAGGAGCTTCTGTGTTTTGCCAAGTTTGCTTTGAAAGGCAGCCAGAGCTGTCTTCCCTTCCCTCTGCCCTCCCCAACACACACACACACACCAGCACTGTGAAAGGTCAGGTATGTTGGGAGTGGGAATACTGCACCTTAGAACCATTGATACACAGGGCTGCTCTGGGAGGGCAGAACCTAGTGGAGATCAGCTTTTCAGCTAATCCAGTCAATTAGAGCATTTGTTAAGCTCTTGCTACCTGCCAAGTATAAGGCTAAATGCTTGAGATTCTAATACCAAATTGCCAAATGCTGGTCATGGTCCTCAAGGAGCTTACATTTTAATGGGGAAGATGATATGGGGGGAGAGAGAGAGAGAGAGAGAGAGAGAGAGAGAGAGAGAGAGAGAGAGAGAGAGAGAGAGAGGAATAGGCAAGGGACATGGAGTAACTAGAAGCCATAAGGACCAGAACTGGCTTTTATTTTCCAACTCATTCAAGCACTGGAATATGGAAATAACTATATTTGATAATCATGTTCTACATGGAGTGGTCTAGAATAGGGGGCAGACAAAATTCCCAAGTATGGCCCTAACCATATGGAAATGTTTATAGATAATGTTTAATGTGTGGGTTTTTTAAGACAATATATAGGGATCCTTTTCTATTTGAGTTTGACACCATTGGTCTAGAAAATGCTTTTCATGAGCCTCAGAGCTTAGCTTCCAGTATTTTGATTTGATTACAAAAGCAATCATTTGATCTACATGTATAATTATTCATTGAACACTAAACATAAAAGAAAAATATGAAGATAGAAACTTGCCTTGGGATCATTTCAATCTGAATGATATAAAAAAGATAAGTATGAGATAAGTGATGTGACATATGTGTCATATACCCATACACATGTATATATGTGTCTGTACATATACGTATGTATGTGCACATGCATATGCACACATAGATGTATACATAAACCTACACATGCATATACGCATATATACACATACGTATACATGTACACATACATGTACATATAAATATATCCCTCCCTAGGTAGGTTGACTAAGATATAGATGGACAGACACAGACATAGACAAAGACAACCGACACAGGTGCAGACAGACGGACAGAGCTAGCTGGGGTAGAGGTGGAAATACAGGCAGGCCCCAGGAAGTCCATTGAGACTGGGAGCTCTTTTCTTCAGTCTCTGGGAGAGGTATCTAGAATTACATCTATCTATCATTTGTTTTTAATATATATTCTTGCATCCGTTCTTTTCTCTCTGCTCACATGGTTATTGCCATGGTGTGCTCACAAATATTTAACTACTAGCTCTTGGGGAGGGGAAGATGTATGCATGACATACTTTAAAGTTTAATCTGCATTATTAACATTTTCTCTATTGCTTTCTTAAGTCCATTCAAGAAAAAAAATAAATAAATAAAGCCCTAATTTGGTGCTGGCCAATTTCTGTGGTATAAATGCTCCTGCTGAAATTTTGACAATTAGACCCTATGAGTTAGAGTTGGCTTCAGCACACTCCTGGACACAACTTGCTCTTTGCACACAGAATGCTCGGATATAGATCTGGAAGACATTTTAGATTTATCTAGAGTGAGGCAGGTCATACCAAGCTCATGAGGACAGTTGTTAAAATTTTCAGCATGAATATTTGCAGCTTGGAAATCAGCAAACGCTACAAATCAGGGCTTGATTTATGGTTTTGTTGATTTTCTAGATTTAAGAAAGTGATGTCAAAAATGTCAATAATGCAAATTAAACTTAAAAATATGTTGGGTGTACTTTTTTTAAAATTCTGAGAATACAGGTACATTTAACAGTACACAGATGCTTTCCGTCTAATAGGATCCAAACTTTGCTATTGCACAGACCTACCAGTAAAGAAGAGACCACTGTTTATGTGTATATAAAGCATGAGCATGCATATTTTTGTGTGTTTGTGTACATGTGTGGGTGTATGTGTATATGTAAAAGAGTTTTGAGAACTGACTGGTTGCCTAGGATTTATAGTATAGAGGGACAAGCATTGTATCTCACAATATCATGACTTTTCAGACAGAAAGAGCACTTAAGTCAGTTCTTAAAAGGATACACACAGTCTACAAGGGACAGTAGGAGGAAGGAGTAGGGACTACAGAACTAAGGAGCAGTCAGAGGTGTGAGGAGGAGGGCTCCCTAGTCCTAGCTGGGACTTAGCAGCCAGGTCAGAAAGAATTGGGGAAATGGGGACAACAATAGAAAGGAAAAACTAGGGGGTGGGTAGGTGGTGCAGTGAACAGAGCACTAGCCCTGGAGTCAGAAGGACCTCAGTTCAAATCCGGCCTCAGACACTTAATGCTTACTAGCTGGGTGACCTTGGGCAAGTCATTTAACCCCAATTGCCCTCCAAAAGCAAAATAATAATAATAGTAATAGAAAGGAGAAACTAAAAGGGAAGCCTCACTCAGAGTCCTATGAGAAATGGAACATGTGAAGTGTGAACTGGTGAAAGGACCCTTGTCTTCTGAGGCTCTTACTGACCTTGGGACAGAGTCACCATTGCAAGGTTCCCTGGTGTTCTTTGTGCCTAGGTATCAAGCAGCTCATAGTCAAGCTAGGCAAGGCCAGAAGGGAGTGAACAAGTTGGCAAGGGAACTAGAATCCATTCAATACCAGGATGGGTTGAGGGAACTGGGAATGTTCAGCCACTAACAATGAAATTTGAGGGACATGTGATATCTGTGCTTGAGAATATACCATGTAGAAGGAAAAATAGACTTGTTCTGGCGGGGGCGGGGGGGCTAAGAAAACACAGCTAGGAGAAATAAGTAGAAGGTTCCAAGAGGCAAATTCCAGTTCTACATAAAGAAAACTTCCTCAAAATGAACTGTTGAACTGTATGCCTTAGGATTTAGCGGGTCTCCCATGATTAGAGGTCTTTAAGCCAAGACCAGGTATCAGTTATTGAACGTTGAACTACAATGACCTTCAAAACCCCTTCTAGCCCTGAGATTTTATGATTCTGTGGTTCTGCACAACACTTTCTCCAAGGAATGAATGAATGGAAAAAAAAAACACATTTACTAGAAAGCACTGGAGATATAAATAGAAAAATGAAAACATTCCCTGCTATCAAGTTAAGGTTTCCACTGGGGGATATAAAACAAAAAGGAGAGCTTTGGGGCAGATGGAAAGCCCCAGAAGACTTAATGACCTGGGGCAAGATGGATTTTAATGTCCAGAGTTCCTTAGGTTACATCAGCGGGTTGGCTGCCAGGTTGGGAGATATAAATAAGCTTAGAGTAGATGGTAAAAGCTGGAGGACCAAAGGAGTCAGGAAGGCAGGGCTGATGACCCTGGTTGTCCTTCATCTCATAGGAAGGAATAGAGTCAATGACTTGTATCTCATCCAAGTTATGTGAGCAAGCAATATCAATGGTGATGGGGCAGGCAAGGGCAGAGGATAAGGGTTATACAAGTCAGGAGAGAAGGGCACCTCTGGTGGTGTGGGGTCTTCCCCCTTCCCTTCCACCATCTTGAATAGGATTAGGGATACTAAGGGAGAGAAGCAAAGTTAATGAAAGGGGTAGAGAAGTTCTCCTGGTGGTGGGTCTTGTTACCTCCCAGTTGTCCCAGATTTGATTCCGGAGACACAGCTAGAACAGGAGATATTGACAGACAAATAAAGAAAGCCCAACAAGTGACCAGACACCCCAGGGCTGCATATCTTCCAAGACAAGGTCCCTCTGACTTACTATATATTATTCTTGTTCCTTCTACCTTTTCCTTCTCTATGCCTACAACTTCACAGCCAATTTAGAAAATCCTCAGTGAGAGGATTTTCAACTAATTGTTGAATTGTTCAATTCAACATATCAGGACCCTCAGGCTGCTTCAAAGTAGGAGAGAAGCTGTAACCTTCAGACTATTGGTAAAAGCTGCTGTCTTTCTGACCACATAGCCCAAGCAGCCTGTCTGCTGAATATAGCAGATGGTTGGATGAGGTGAGAAGAGCTTTTGCAGTCATAGAGCAGGGAAAAAGCACCATCTGGATATCAAACACAACTATAGTCTTGTTAACCCCATGCTCCAATCACAGGACCTAATCAGCCTACAGGAAAATTCAGATGGTAAGGATGGGCAGGGGTTCATATTCCAGCCTCAAAGGCCTGCCACAGAACACTTGGGCATGCACTGCTTATGTTTCCCATGGGAAAACACCTGGATTTAACCAGTTATGGTGTTATGGGGTGACTTATGAGCAGAGCAGAGACACAGTACCAATAGCAGGGCTAGAGGCCAGTCTGAAAGCCCTATGCAACAGAAATGAGGCTAGGCTTGACACCTCAGCATTCTCTGTTCCCTACCCCCCTCCTCCACCAACTTTCAGAGTTTCTGTCTTAGTCAGCCTGTCTTGACCACTTCCCCTTTTCAGCCCAAAGTGAGGGGGATGTCACTGGTTGCAGTGGTTTCTGAACCTTGTTCAAAAGTTTCTGGAAAACCCCTAACTCTAACCCAAGTCTACAAAGCAAGCTTTAGCTGTCACTCCCCTGGCTTACTGACATATACCCTTGTCTTAGGTGAGGTCTGAGTCATTTTTACTTTTTTTTGGCGGGGGGAGAGCATTGGGGGTTAGATGACTTGCCCAGTATCACACAGCAAGTAAATGTCTGAGGCCGGATTTGAACTCATGTCCTCCTGACTCCAGGGTCAGTGTTCTGTCAACAGTTTCACTTAGATGCCCCTGAGTCTTCTATTCTAACAAGGGGTGGGGGAAGAATAGTAGTCATGATTTAGGAAAGTGAAAAAGTAGCAGCTCCAAATTCTAGGTGGTCCCAGGAGTTAGGAAGCATTTCTACCTGTGCTTAAAGACTGAAAGGGGTGATCATCCCTGCTGTTCCTTTGTCCTATGCTGGTATTCTAGTCCTGTCATTCCAGAACACTGATCCCAGGCAAGGCCAACTACAAGGTCATAGCACAGAGGGGAACATCCCAGACGTAAAGTTAGAAGATCCAGTTCTGAGTCTAGCCCCAAACAGTTACTATCAATGAGATTCTAGGAAAGTCACTCAATTTATTTAGCCCTCCACTTCCTCTGCTATAAATAATAATATTCATTTAATATTTAATAATATTTACCCTATCCATCTTCGAGGGTTGTTTCATAAAACCGGGTGCTATATAAACTTATTTTCATTATCACCATATTCACCATCAGTTGCCTCTTGTGTAGCAGGAGCCCTAGACTTTGAGTTTAATTGAACATTAATGTTCCATTGTTTAATTGAATATTAAAGTTCAATTCTGGCTCTAAGACTTACTAGCTGGGGGGGGGGGGGGGAAGCCAAGATGGCAGAGTAGAAACAGCACTTCCAAGGTTCTCTCCCCCACACTACTTCCAAACAATGTAAAAGGTAGATTCTGAACAACTTCTGGAGCTCCAGCACCCACAGAATGACACAGAGAAGCTAACCTCCCACTGAGGCAGCCCTGCAGGGAGCAGCCAGGGCAGCACAGCACAGCACTCTGGGAGAAAAGCCCATGCCCACCTGAATCAGGGTTTTAGCCCTAGGGTGGCTGGGCCAGCAGCCAGCTGGAGGGACCCCAGAACACCAGCAGCTGTGGCGATTCCAAAATTATCAACACAGATATGCCTAGGACAAAGTGAGAGGTTAGTGTCCTATGGACTTTGAGACCAGTATTTGGGAAATGTGTCAGGCTTCTTCCCCTGGGGCTGAGAAGCTGGCCGAGGAGCCAAAGCACAGATGCCATTTTGCAGCTTCAGTGGCAGCTTCAGCTCCTGGCCTGCAAACTGTAGGGAGATCCAGTAATCAGTCTGGGGGTTAATTGCTCCGGCTTTAAACTGCTTGGATCTGGATTGTGGTCTGGGGTGGAGGTCTGGGGTGGGTATCCAGCTTGACAGAGAGTGTGGAGGCTTTATAGAGGCCACCCAACTAATACTTCTGGAAGTTGTGAAGACCCCAACATTTGGGATGGAAGCTCCCCTCTCTGGTGGCAGAGTCCTACTGTGGCAACAAGCCCAAAAATCAAGTAATTAAGTGGCAACATGCATAGTCAAAGGAAACAAAACAAACAGAAAAATTCAACATTAGACCCCTATTTGGGGGGCAAAGAGGACCAAAGCATGGAACAGAAGGAGGACTGTGAGGTCAGAAATCCTGCTCCAAAAGCCCCAAAGGAAAATATGAGCGGGTTACAGGCCATAGAGGACCTTAAGAAGGATTTTAAAAACCAAATAAGAGAAGTGGAGGAAGAACTGGGAAGAGAAATGAGAAGGATGCAGGAAAAGTATGAAATTAGGGTCAACAGCCTGACTGAGGAAAACAACACCTTAAGAAATAGACTAAATCAAATGGCAAAGGAGGCCCAAAAGGGCAATGAGGAGAAGAATGCCTTAAAAAGTTGAATTTGCCAGATGGAAAAAGAATCTCAAAAGTTCACTGAGGAGATTCATTCCTTCAGAGTTAGACTGGAGCAAATGGAAGCTAATGACTTTATGAGAAATCAAGATTCTGTTAAGCAGATCCAAAAAAATGAAAGATTAGAAGACAATGTGAAATATCTCATGGGAAAAACCACTGACCTGGAAAATAGATCCAGGAGAGACAATTTAAAAATTATTGGACTACCTGAAAGCCATCATCAAAGAAAGAACCTAGAAATCACCCTTCAAGAAATTCTCAAGGAAAACTGCCCTGATGTTTTAGATCCAGAGGGCAAAATAGAGGTTGAAAGAATCCACAGATCACCTCCTGAAAAAGATCCCCAAAAGAAAACTCCCAGGAATATTATAGCCAGGTTCCAGAATCCCCAGATCAAGGAGAAAATACTACAAGCAGCCAGGAAGAAACAATTTCAATATTGTGGAAACACAATCAGAATAGCCCAGGACCTGGCAGCTTCTACACTGAGGGATTGAAGGGCATGGAATATGATATTCCAGAGGGCAAAAGAGCTGGGAATGAACCCAAGGGTCACCTACCCAGCAAAACTGAGTATTTTGTTTCAGGGGAAAATATGGTCATTCAGTGGAATAGAGGACTTTCAAGCATTCTTGAGGAAAAAACCAGAATTGAATAGAAAATTTGTCATCCAGACACAAGAAGCAAGAGATGCCTGAGAAGGTAATCAGGGAAAAGAAATCAAAAGGAACTTATCAAAGTTGAACTATTTACATTCCTACATGGAAAAACAATAACTGTGACTGAAGACACCTTCCTCATTATGAAAATAATTGAAGAAGTGTATATGGGCATATGAATACATATGTCAGTGTGTGTATATATGTTTACAGTTATACATGGATAGAGGGCACAGGTTGAATTTGGTGGGAAGGGATGATACTTAAGGGGTGAAGTTAAGAGATGAGAGAGGAAAGTGGCAAGAAAAGATGGGGAGAGACAGGGTAGGGTAAACTATCTCATGTAGAAGAGGCAAGGGGAAGTTGTTGCAGGGGAGGGGAAGAACAGGAAGGCAAAAAGGCAAAACCTTATTCTCATTGAATTTGGCTCAGGGAGAGAATGACATACATACTAAATGGGATATCTCACCCTGAAGGAGAGTAGGGGGAAGGAGGATGAGGCGGGGGGGGGGGGATGATGGAGGGGAGAGGATGTTGGAAGTATCCACTATAGAAGAGGGACAGGATCAAGTAGGGAATGGATCAGGTGGGGGGGAAATATAAATATTCTTTTACAATATATCTACTATGGTAATGTTTTGCATAGGTATACATGTACAACTCATACTGAATTACTTATCTTCCCAGAGGGAGTGGGTGACAAGGGAGGAAGGGAATGGATCTGAAATTCAAAGTTTTAAAATTAAATGTTTCAAATGTATATAAATACTATTATTAATACTATTTTGCACATAATTGGGAGATAAGATGTGCAGGCATTGGAGCACAGAGGTTCACCTTGCCGTAATGGCAAAGTCAAAGGTGGCATGGGAGAAGATATGGGAGAGAGCAGATTGGTCGAGAGGATATCTTGTGGGACTGCTATTCTGGGGTGGTGGGTAGGGGGAAAATGGGGGAAAATTATAACTCAAAATTTGGTGGAAATGAATGATGTAAACCAGAAGTTAATAAAGCATTTGTTAAAAAAAAAAGACTTACTAGCTGTGAAAGGATACTAAGCATTCCTGCTACCTGTTAAGTGTGATGTGAAGCTCAAACACAATGGTATGCTAAATGAATGAAATTAGAGATAATCTATAAATCCATGGTCGTGGTGTTTCATTGTTAGTGCCATTATTCCTTCAGAAACTTGGCTTTTGGGGGAGGGCCCTGATATGGTGATCACTAAATAGCATCACACATATACTTCATTGTTCTTCAGTCATTCCAGTTCTGTCCAACTCTTCATTTCCCCTTTGGCGTTTTCTTGGCAAAGCAACTGCAGTGGTTTGCCATTTCCTTCTCCTGCTCATTTTACAGATGAGGAAACTGAGAAAAATAGGGTTAAATGACTTGTCCATGGTCATGCAGTGTCTGAGACCAGATTTGAATTTAGGAAGATAAGCCTTCCGAACTCTCCACTATGCCATCTAGATGCCCCAACACACATACGCACACACCAAAACTAGCTATATTTTAGCAGATAGGAAGTGACTTATTACCTACATAGTAGTCATTTCCTTATCAGCTATCTGAACAATCAAATAATCAACTTGTTAGAGCAAAGATCAATACCAATAACAAATGAGAAGAAAACATAGAAATGAGAAGATATGGCATGCCACTAAGGCGAATCCAACCTGATTAGTTTTAACAAATCATTGACCCTGAAAAATGAGACTTTGACAAAAGACAAGCATTAATGCAGAATATCACTCCTTACTGATTCACTAAATACAGTGTCACCATGAGGAAGCCAAAAGAATCTAGAAACCCCTTCAGCACTTTTTTCCCCTGTGTTAAGCAGAGACATATGGCAGGCAAAGATCACATTCTTTCAGAATATAAATTTATTTGCAAAATAATAGGCGGGAATACAGGGAATGATTATAGGAAACATTAACTTATCAAGTACCAAGAAGGGGTGGAGGGAAACCAAGTGCATAGCAAGTTTGGGGACAGATTAAAATAAGACATTTTCAGAATACTTAATGATAAAATTGAATGGGTAACCAAAATAATAATAATTAACAACAATAATAATAATAATCCATGAAGATTTCTACACAAAACTTTTTTTTTCTCTATCAGTTATGGTAGAATTATCACATTTGGCTTCTATGAGAAAATAGACAAAATATTTTTAAAAATCCATTTATCCACCTATCCCTACATCAGTCAGTTAACACTGATTAAGCATTTGCTAAGAGCTTGGCATTGTGCATACCAGACATGGAAGCATCCAGCACAAAGTGTTTTCTATAAGGAACTGGATTAGACCAATATGGCTGCACCATAGAGTGAGCAGAGGGACATAATGTGTAATAAGACTAGAAACAAGATAACAAGGGATCAGACTGAAAAAAAGCTGATAGATGACAGATAAAGGAATGTATATTTGAGTTTATGGCGGTGAGGGTGACTTGGTTAAACCTATACTTTAGCCAAATCTCTTTGGCAGCCGCATAGAGGATGGTTTGGAGTGGATGGAGAATTGAGGCAGAGAATAATTAAGAGACTATTGCAATAAGAGGGCAGCTGGTGACTAGCTTCAGTCAGGAAGACTTATCTTTATGAGTTCAAATCTGGCCTCAGATACATCCTAGCTATGTGACCCTGGGCTTAACCTGTTTACCTCAGTTTCCTCATCAGTAAATGAGCTGGAGAAGGAAATGACAAACCACTCCAGAATCTCTGCCAAGAAAACCCCAAATGAGGTTACAATCAGACACAATCGAAAAACAACTGAATTGTGATAAGGGGTAAAGAAGGTCTGAATTAGGGCTCTGGTTTTGTGAGTAGAGAAGAAGGAAGGTATCTGAAAAAAGTTGTGCAGAAAGAAATGACTATGTCTAGCAAGTAAATGCATATGTAGGGTAAGAATGAGGGATCTAAGGTGACAGGGAAGTTGTGAAACTCGATGACTGCAATGATGGTGGTATCTTTGACAACTGAGAGGTTCTGAAGAGGGAGAGATTTGATGGGAAAGATAATGAGTTCTGTTCAGCATGTGGAGTTTAAGAAATGTATAGGACATGGAGTAGAAACAGCGCATCCAAGCCACTCTCCCCCCAGACTACCTCCAAACTATTTAAAAGGGGACTTTGAACAACTTCTGAAGCCCCAGCACCCACAGAACGACACAGAGAAGCTAACCTCCTGCTGAGGACAGCCCAGAAGCCCTGCAGGAAGGACCATTGCAGTGCCAGCAGCACAGCACACAGTGTGTGGGGAGCCAAGCACAGGTCTGCCTGAGTCACAGTTTTAGCCGCAGGGCGGCAGGGCCAGTGGCCGGCTGGAAGGATCCCAGAACACCAGCAGCTGTGGTGATTCCAGAATTATCAACATAGACATGCCTAGGACAAAGTGAGAGGTTAGTACCCTATGGAATTTGGGACCAGTATTTGGGGAATGGTCGGCTTCCTCCCCTGGGGGCT
Source organism: Gymnobelideus leadbeateri (assembly GCA_011680675.1). Taxonomy (NCBI): domain Eukaryota; kingdom Metazoa; phylum Chordata; class Mammalia; order Diprotodontia; family Petauridae; genus Gymnobelideus; species Gymnobelideus leadbeateri. The sequence continues at coordinate 16,656 of WOXC01005367.1, read as the reverse complement.
AGGAGCCGCTGAGGAGACATGCCATTTTGTAGTTTCCAGAGGCAGCTCCAGCTCCTGGCCTGGGAACTGTAGGGAGATCCAGCGATCAGTCTGGGGGGGGAATCGCTCTTCCTTTAACCTCCCTGTATCTGGATTGTGATCTGGGGTGGAGGTCGTGGGTGGGTTTCCAGCTTGCCAGAAATGGAAGTTGACCCCCCCCCCCAACACGTTCAGGACGAAAGTTCCAGTCTGGTGCCAAAGCTATAGTGTGGCAACAAGCCCAAAAGTCAAGTAATTAAGTGGAAACATGCCAAGGCAAAGGAAACAAATTAAACAGAAAAATGCAACCTTAGACTCCTACTTTGGGGGCAAAGCGGATCAAAGCATAGAGCCAGAGGAGGGCTGTGAGGTCAGAAGTACTACTCCAAAAGCCCCAGGGGAAAACATGAGCGAGTTTCAGGCCATAGAGGACTTAAGAAGGACTTTAAAAATCAAATAAGAGAAGTGGGGGAAAACTGGGAAGAGAAATGAGAAGGATGCAGGAAAAGTATGAAATGAGGGTCAACAGCCTGACTGAGGAAAACAACACCTTAAAAAATAGACTAACTCAAATGGCAAAGGAGGCCCAAAAGAGCAATGAGGAAAAGAATGTCTTAAAAAGTCGAATTTGCCACATGGAAAAAGAATCTCAAAAGTTCACTGAGGAGATTCATTCCTTCAGAGTTAGACTGGAGCAAATGGAAGCTAATGACTTTATGAGAAATCAAGATGCTGTTAAGCAGACCCAAACAAATAAAAGAATAGAATGTAATGTCAAATATCTCATAGGAAAAACCACTAACCTGGAAAATAGATCCAGGAGAGACTATTTAAAATTTATTGGACTACCTGAAAGCCATCATCAAAGAAAGAACCTAGAAATCACCCTTCAAAAATTCTCAAGAAAAATTGCCCTGATGTTTTAGATCCAGAGGGCAAAATAGAGGTTGAAAGAATCCACAGATCACCTCCTGAAAAAGATCCCCAAAAGAAAACTCCCAGGAATATTATAGCCAGGTTCCAGAATCCCCAGATCAAGGAGAAAATACTACAAGCAGCCAGGAAGAAACAATTTCAATATTGTGGAAACACGATCAGAATAGCACAGGACCTGGCAGCTTCTACATTGAGGGATCGAAGGGCATGGAATATGATATTCCAGAGGGCAAAAGAGCTGGGATTAAAGCCAAGAATCACCTACCCAGAAAAACTGAGTATTTTGTTTCAGGGGAAAATATGGTCATTCAGTGGAATAGAGGACTTTCAAGCATTTTTGAGGAAAAAACCAGAATTGAATAGAAAATTTGACATTCAGACACATGAAGCAAGAGATACCTGAGAAGGTAATCAGGGAAAAAAAATCAAAAGGAACTCATCAAAGTTGAACTATTTACATTTCTATAAGGAAAAACAATAACTGTGACTGATTAAATCTTTCTCACTATGAAAATAATGGAAGAAGGGTGTATGGTCATATGAAAACATATGTGAATGTGTGTGTATATGGTTACAGTTATATATGGATAGAGGGCATAGGTTGATTTGTTGGGAAGGGAGGATACTCAAGAGGTGAAATTATGAGGTGAGAGAGGAAAGTGGCAAGAGTAGATGGGGAGAGACAGGGTAGGGTAAACTATCTCATGTAGAAGAAGCAAGGGGAAGTGGTTGCAAGGGAGGGGAAGAATAGGAAGGCAAAAAGGCAAAACCACATTCTCATTGAATTTGGTTCAGGGAGAGAATGACTTACATACTAAATGGGATATCTCAACCTGCAGCAGAATAGGGGGAAGGGGGATGAGAGGGGGGTGATGGAGGGGAGGGCATTCTTAGGGGGAGGGGAGTTTGGAAGTACCCACTATAGAAGAGGGACAGGATCAAGTAGGGAATGGACCAGGTGGGGGGTGGGATGATTGGGAGGGATTTATAAGCAGCCTTGTACAATATATCTACTATGATAATGTTTTGCATAGCTAGCTAGACATGTACAACATATACTGAATTACTTATCTTCCCAGAGGGAATGGGTGACAAGAGAGGAAGGAAATGGATCTGAAACTCGAGGTCTTAAGATTAAATGTTTCAAATATATATAAATACTATTATTAATACTCTTTTGCTTTTAATTAGGAGATAAGATGTGCAGGCATTGGGACTCAAAGATTCACCTTGCTCTAATGGAAAATTCGAAGGGGGTAAGGGAGAAGATATGGGAGAGAGCAGATTGGAGGAAGCAATATCTTGTGGGACTGCTATTCTGGGAGGGTGGGTAAGGGAAAACAGGGAGGAAAATAATTGTAACTCAAAATCTGGTGGAAATGAATGATGTAAAACAGAAGTTAACAAAGCATTTGTTTAAAAAAAAAGAAGGGGAGTGGGAGAGAATTGTGAGTTAGGGCTTTATAACTTCACCATTTCCTTTTGTAAATTGCTTTTCCTCCCTGACCATTTGTCAGCAGAGTAGCCCTTTCTGGAGATCATAATAAACCATTCTTTTCTGCTTTCCAAAAAAAAAAGAAAGAAAGAAATGTATAGGACATCAAGATGGAAACAGGCTGCAAGAATCAAACTCTGAAAAAAAATAGCACTAGATACATGGAGGTGGAGGTCAATTGCATGGAGTGACGATTGAACAGAGAAGAGCTGACGAGATCATTATCAGCCCATGTGCCTTTTTTCTCTTCATTATGAAATCCTGATGAAAAGACTACCCATGAGTAAAGGGCATGAGAAGGGAAGAGGCAAGCTTTTGGATGCTGTTTTCTACAGGAGACCACATCCTTACAGTTACTTAATTAAGATTCATAAGATTCAGAGAACATATGTTTTAAAGAAAATATTTGATTCATCAGAGTAAAATTTAATCACAAAGACTTTACTCTGAGTTGCCTCCCATGCATATGCTAAAACCATACCTGATTCCTGGAGAGATGTTACAAGAGATATAACATTGTCTGACGATCCTTTTGTTATTGGTTGCTTATGACATTTATCGCTCTAGTTTCATAGCTTTGCCCTGGCTATCCTCTAGCCCTGGGTACCTTTGTTGCCTTCAATACCCAGCTCAAGCATTCCCTTCTGCATGTAGTCTTTTCTGATCAAAGGCAGAAGTATGTGTACAGGGGCGGCTAGGTGGCGCAGTGAATAGAGCGCCGGCCCTGGAATCAGAAGGCCCTGAGTTCGGAGCCGGCCTTTGACACTTAATCCATACGAACAAACAAAAACCTAGCCGTGTAACCTTGGGCAAGTTACTTAACCCCAATTGCCCTAAAGGGGCGGCTAGGTGGCGCAGTGAGTAAGAGCGCCGGCCTCGGAGTTTGGATGACCCGAGATCAGATCCGGCCTCAGAAAATGAGCACCCACGCATAAATAATGACTAGCCATGTAACCTTGAGCAAGTTACTTAACCCCAATTGCTTTAAAAAAAAAAAGAAGTATGTGTACAAATATGTGCATGTATATAAATAATTATATGTTATAAATCTGTATTGCTTATATAAAAACCTATGTGTGTGTACATATAGATGCATAGTTTAGATTGCTGGGTCTGAGTTTGAATATAGCCTCAGCCACTAACTAGCTGTGTGATCCTGTGCAAGTCAGTTTCTTTACATGTGAGGATAATAATAGCACCTCCATCCCAGGGCTGTGAGGATCAAACAAGGTGTTTGGCACATGATAGGTACTTAACAAATGTTGGGTCCTAGTACCTTCTCTCTTGAAATTATCCTGTATTTGAGACATATGTGTATTGTTACATATGAAAAGTCAAGGATTGCATCATTTTGTCTTTGTATCTCAAGCATCTAGAGCACTGCCTGACATGAAGAAGGTATTTAATAAATCCTTGTTGATTAATTAAATGCTTAATATCAATTGTGACATAAAACAGGGAGACATGCTTACCATAGGTCTTTGCTACTATCCTTTAGGATGTCCAGCACAGAATCCCAATAAAAGGATTCCCAGCAGATAGTGACATTCTCTAGTTTCTTCTGTCTGTGAATGACATTGTGCTTGATGGGACCAAGCCCCATATCACTGCAGAGGGTCCTCATAAGTGAGATTCATAATCACTCAAAAGAGCTCAGCCTGACTGTCTACAGAGGAAGAAACAAGTGATGAAAAATACCTGATGTCTGGACGATGACATGAAGGTGAATGAACATCCTGAAAAACTCATCCATCAGTGCCTATGTGTTACAGTTAGGTGATACAGATGGATGAGAAACTGAATCCAGGATTGATTAGAAGGAGGAGAGCAGACTGAATCACACTCTGGAAACTGAATGGGCTTTAATTTACCCCTAGTTTGTACCTGGAATAAAAGTTAACCATTAAGCCCACACATTTTCATGTGTGTATGTGTATATACATTATATATGTGCATGTATGTGTACATGCACATTTATATACACACATGTATGCATACATACAGTGTACTGCATGCACATGCATGTGTGTGTGCATATGTATATGACAAATGTCTATAGGCAAATACATATTTAGAGATATGTATATATGTGGTATGAGTAGTTTATATACATATGTGCATTGTGGCATTTGCCTATGTACATAAATATGTAGATGTATATAAACAGAGATATAAGCATATGCACAATATGGGGTACTTCTGTATATGCACACACATACAACCTATGTGAATTTGCACAAGGTGTATTTAAAACCAGTATCTGTTTGTATATACATGTGTATATAGTTCATGTGTTCAAGTATGCATCTGCATGTACGTATATGGATACATGTATAAATACATATTTATAAAGGTCTACTTATTTGTATATAAACCTATGTATGTGTATATAAATGTATAGATGTCTTATGTGCCTATATTTATATATACAAACATCAAAGATATTTAAACATATATATGTTTATTCCAAGCTTGACAAATGTCAACAAAAAAAGAAAAAAGGAGTATATATGAAATCACAACACTCTATTATATACAGTTTACTTTTGTTTGTTTTTTAAAATATATTCTAAATTCAATGCCTTAATTCCAAAGTGGTCTTGCTTATCTGTATTATCCTCTGATCAGCCTAATGTTCATTTTATGTATTTTAAAAATCATTTGACATGTTTTCTTTCTTTTTTTTCTTTTATTATCACCGTCACCAACATATTCCACTGCTACATAAAATAAAGTAAAATTGTTCTCTTGTAATGGGTCAATATAGTCAAGGAAAAGAAATTCAGTCAGTAGAAAAATCCAAAAATGTATATTTTACTCTTTACCCATGGTCAATCATCTCAGTTTGAATAGGTGGGAGGCATTCTTCATCATCTGTCTTCTACATTGAAGGTGGTCATTGTAATGATCAAAGTTCTTACATCTTTCAAAGTTACTTTCCTTTAAATTACTGTAGTCAGTGTTTAGACTTAATCCCTATTTCTGCCCATTTCACTCTGCATCAGTTCATACAAATCTCCTAATTCTTTTCTCATTTCTTACTGTGCAATGTTTTCTAATTACATTCATATATCATTGTAGGGGGATGGCAATGGGGGCTGATGCTGTCCCCCATGGGGAAAGGACTGGGGAGCCTGCTTCTGAAAAGGCATGAAGATATGTAATAGAAGTATCTTGGCTCCCAATCTAGAATAAATTCAGATGTTCTGTATCTGGTTCTGGTCTGCTAACCACACAATGGAGAAACTCACTACTGATTGGCTCCACAGCTAGAACTGGGCTATATTTATCTATTGGGGAATGGCTCTTGTTCTTACATATTTGAATCAGTTTCCTATATATCCTCTATGTCAGACCTTTTATCAAAGAAATTTATGTTATTTTTTTTCAAAATTTAACTGCTTCCCATTTAACTTTATTCATTTAGTTTATACAAAAGCTTTTAAACTTTACATGATCAACATTGTATAGTTTATTTCCTATGATTCTCTCTATCACTCACTTGGTCAATAACTTCCCTTATCCATGATTGTGAAGGGTATCTCCTTTCCTGCTTTTCTGGTTTGTTTATAATGCTATCATTTCATATTGAGGTCATATATTCATATGAAACCTATTGTGGCATACTGTTTGAGATGTCAGTATAAAGCTAATTCCTGCCAGACTGCTTTTCAGTTTTACCAAAGGTATTTAATGAAAAGTGAAATCCTTATCCTAATAGATGGTATTTTGGGTTTTATTGAAAACTACGACACTATGCCCATTTGGTTCTGGATTTCGTGTTCCTAATCTATCTAACTGACCAACTTTTCTATTTTTTTAATTAATACTAATTTTTTTTAATTAAACAAATGCTTTATTAACTTCTGGTTTATATCATTCATTTCCACCAGATTATGAGTTACATTTTCCCCCATTTGTCCCTACCCACCACCTCAGAATAGCAGTCCCACTAGATATCCCCTCATCCAATCTGCTCTCTCCCATATCTTCTCCCATACCCCCTTCGACTTTGCCATTAGGGCAAGGTGAATTTCTTCAATTTTCAGATCCATTCCCTTCCTCCCTTGTCACCCACTCCCACTGAGAAGATAAGCAATTCAGTATGTGTTGTACATGTATAGCTATGCAAAACATTACCATAGTAGATATATTGTAAAAGACTGCTTATATTTCCCTCCCACCCATCTCACATCCCAACTTGTCCATTCCCTACTTTGATCCTGTCCCTCTTTGATAGCGGGTACTTCCAATCTCCACTCCCCCCAGAATGCCCTCCCCTCCATCATCCCCCCTCTCATCCTCCTTTTCCCTACTCAGGAGAGTGAGTGAGGGTAAGATATTCCATTTAGTATGTATGTGATTCTCTCCTTGAGCCAACTTCAATGAGAATATGCTTTTGCCTTTTTGCCTTCCTGTTCTTCCCCTCCCCTGCAACTACTTCCCCTTGCCTCTTCTACATGAGATAGTTTGCCCTACCCTGTCTCTCTCCATCTCCTCTTGCCACTTTCCTCTCTCACCCTTGACTTCACCCCTTAAGAATCATCCCTTCCTCGGCGCAGCTAGGTGGCACAGCGAGCAGAGCGCTGGGCCTGGAGCCAGAAGGACCCGAGCTCAGATCCGGCCCCAGACAACCAACACACAAACAAAAACCCAGCCGCGTGACCCCGGGCAAGTCACCCAACCCCAATTGCCCTCCAAAAAAAAAAATCATCCCTTCCCATCAAATTCAACCTGTGCCCTCTATCCATGTATACCTGTGAACATATGCCATGTAACTTTCTTCAATTATTTTCATAATGAGAGAGGTTTCATCAAACACAGTTATTGTTTTTCCATGTAGGAATGTAAATAGTCCAACTTTGATAAGTTCCTTTTGATTTCTTTTCCTTGATTACCTTCTCAAGCATCGCTTTCTTCTTGCTTCTGAATGTCAAATTTTCTATTCAACTCTGGTTTTTTCCTCAAGAATGCTTGAAAGTCCTCTATTCCACTGAATGACCATATTTTCCCCTGAAACAAGATACTCAGTTTTGCTGGCTAGGTGACCCTTGGATTCAAGCCCAGCTCCTTTGCCCTCTGGAATATCATATTCCATGCCGTTCAATCCCTCAGTGTAGAAGCTGCCAGGTCCTGGGCTATTCTGATTGTGTTTCCACAATATTGAAATTGTTTCTTCCTGGCTACTTGTAGTATTTTCTCCTTGATCTGGGAGTTCTGGAGCCTGGCTATAATATTCCTATGAGTTTTTTTTTTGGGGATCATTTTCAGGAGGCGATCGGTGGATTTTTTCAACCTCTATTTCCCCCACTGGGTCTAAAACATCAGGGCAATTTTCCTTAAGAATTTCTTTAAGGATGATTTCTAGGTTCTTTCTTTGATCATGGCTTTCAGGTAGTCCAATAATTTTTAAATTGTCTCTCCTGGATCTATTTTCCATGTTAGTGGTTTTTCCCATGAGATATTTGACATTACATTCTATTCTTTTATTTGTTTGGGTCTGCTTAACAGCATCTTGATTTCTCATAAAGTCATTAGCTTCCATTTGCTCCAGTCTAACTCTGAAGGAATGAATCTCCTCAGTGAACTTTTGAGATTCTTTTTCCATCTGGCAAATTCGACTTTTTAAGGCATTCTTCTTCTCATTGCCTTTCTGAGCCTCTTTTGCCATTTGAGTTAGTCTATTTTTTAAGGTGTTATTTTTCTCAGTCAGGCTGTTGACTGTCATTTCATACTTTTCTTGCATCTTTTTCATTTCTCTTCCCAAATTTTCCCCCACTTCTCTTATCTGCTTCTTAAGGTCCTCTATGGCCTGTAGCCAGCTTGTATTTTCATTTGGGGCTTTTGGTGCGGGAGTCCTGACCTCACAGTCCTCCTCCATGCTTTGATCCTCTTTGCCCCTAAAATAGGAGTCCAATGTTGAACTTTTCTGTTTATTTTGTTTCATTTGCCTAGCCATGTTGCCACTTAATTACCTGATTTTTTGGGCTTGTTGCCACAGTAGGACTCTGCCACCAGACAGGGGAGCTTCCGCCCAAACGTGGGGTCTTCACCATTTCCACCAGTTGGGTGGCCTCTGTAAAGCCTCCACCCACTCTGGCAAATTGGATACCCACCCCAAACTTCCCCCCAGACCACAATCCAGATCCAGGCAGTTTAAAGCAAGAGTGATTAACCCCCAGACTGATTGCTGGATCTCCCTACAGTTCGCAGACCAGGAGCTAGAGCCACTACTGATGCTGCAAAATGGCTTCTGTGCAGCTGTTTCTTCAGCAGCTTTTCGCCCCCAGGGGAGGCAGCCGCGTGTTCCCCAAATACTGGTCCCAAAGTCCATAGGTCACTAACCTCTCACTTTGTCCTAGGCATATCTGTGTTGATAATTCTGGAATCGCCACAATTGCTGGTGTTCTGGGGTCCCTCCAGCCGGCTGAAGGTCTGGCTGCCCTGGGGCTAAAACCATGGACCTGGGCTCAGCTCTGTGCACTGCGCTGTCCGTTCCCAGCGTGCTGTGCTGCCTGCTCTCAGAGTGCTGCACTGGCCGCGTTCTGCAGGGCTGCTGGGCTGTCCTCCGTAGGAGGTTAGCTTCTCTGTGCCGTTCTGTGGGTGCTGTGGCTCCAGAAGTTGTTTGGAGTCCCCTTTCACATTGTTTGAAATTTGTGTGGGGCAGAGCACATTGGAAATGCTGTTTCTACTCTGCCATCTTGGCTCTGCCCCAATACTAATTTTTTTTAATAATTAGTATTTTTTAATGTAGTTTGAGTCTTTCAAATGCTAGGCCCTTTTATTTCTCACCTTTTTGTTGTTATTATTGCTGGTATTGCCCCTAAGATTCTGGATCTTTCATTATCACTTTTTCTATTTCTACAAAATAACCCTTTGATAATTGAATTGACATGCCACAAAATAAGTAAATTAATTTTTATTATACTGTCATGGCTTAATTATGGGCAATCAATATCTCTTCAATATATTTAAGTATCATTATTCTTTTAAATAGTGTTTCATAGTCAGTCATGAAATTCCTCTCAGTCATTGTAGGTGGAATCACAATTGTTTTATATATTCCATAGTTATTTTGAATGGAATTTTTCTTTCTCTACTTGCTGGATTTTGCTAACAAAATGAAAGGTGAGTAATTTTGTGATTTTGTTTTATATCATTCTATTTTGCTGAAGTTATTATTTCAATTAATTTTAGTTTACTCTCTAGGGCTCTAAGAAGACCATCATATCATATGAAAATGGCAATGATTTTGTTTCCTTTTCCCTATTCATATTCCCTCTATTTCTTCTTTTTTTTATTCTTAAGGACAATGCCTTAAACCCAAATCACTTTGGCTCTTATTAATTGACCAACAATGTCATCACCTCCCTGATGTCATGGTCCTCTTCAAGAACAAAGGACAAACAACAACATCTGTGAGTAGTAGCTGGAGCTGCCCCACTGGGGACCCAAATGTCACTGGCCAGTTGGGCAGCACAACTCCTTCCTTCCTTCCTTCCTTCCTTCCTTCCTTCCTTCCTTCCTTCCTTCCTTCCTCCCTCCTTCCCTTCCTCCCTCCCTTCTTTCCTTCATTTCTCTCTTTCTTTCTCTCCTTCCTTCCTTCCTTCTCATCGTTTGGACCCTGATTGGCTCAGAATGAATGTAAATAGCAATTGTTTCAGTTTTGGTCAGAAACCCTGAGGGTCTTTGCCTCCCAGGTTGATTTTTTTGACTAGGTAAAAAAGGCCATTCTCTTCCTCATTTCTTGAGGCATTTCTTACCTAGCCTTAATCACTGAATGAGCATTGCCTCAGTCAAACTGAGACCTGTTAAAGACCCTAGCTTAAAAAATGCCAAAGTCTCCCACTGCATCCAGGGCCATCACCAATTGTCCTGCTCTATATTTTGCCACTGGACCCAGATGGCCATGGAGAAGAGAGTGAGGCTGGTGACTTTGCACAGCCCTCTCTCGTTTAAATCTAATTCATTTGCATGTCATGGCATCACCTCCTCAGGTTCTTCTTCAAGAATGAAGGACAAATAACAGATGGCACAGTGAATAAAGCCCTGGGCCCAGAGTTAGGAAGACTCCCCTTCATGAATTCAAATCTGGCCTCATGTACTTAGTTTCTGTGTGACCCTGGACAAGTCACTTAACTCTATTTGCCACAGTTTTCTCATCTGCAAAATGAGCTGGAGAAGGAAATGACATACCACTCCAGTATCTTTGCCAGCAAAACCCCAGATAGGGTCATGAAGAATAGAACACAACTGAGAAGACTAAAGAACAATAGCAATAAGGAGCCCTTACATGAAGGTGATCACAAATCCACCAGAAGCACAAGATCCAGAGACTGAAGAAGTCAATGACTTTCCTCCCCTTGCCCTTGCTAGGGCTCAGTTTCCTCTTCTACAAAATGAAGGGACATTAATGGAGAAAGGAATATTGGAGAAGTTACAGAAAGATGGTCACACTTAAAAGATGGTGAAACAATAAATTGGTCCAATTTGAAAATATATTAAGTTCTTAAAATGTCCATCCCTGTTGACTCATTATTAGGCATGTACCCCAAGGAGGTCATAGATAGAAAGAAAAGTCCTGTGTATAAGAAAATATTTATGGCAGCAATTTTTGTAGAACCAAAGTAAAGAAAATGAAGTAGATGCCCATTGTAAGGGACTATTACTGTGTCATAATAAATGGCAAACATGAAGAACACGGGGAGTTCTGTAGGGGAATGAGAGGACTTATATGAACCAATGCAGGGAAGTAAGCAGAACCATGGAAAATTACAATGGTTTCAATGAATGTGTTTAATCATAGAGATTGCACATGGTTCTATAGAAGAGATAAAATGCATCTCCTTCCCTTATTTGCCAAGATGGGCTACTATGGGTGTTGAACATTGCATATGCTATAAGACTCAGTTCATATGCTGGTTATTTTCACGCAAATGCTCTCCCCTTCCTCCACCCCATTTCCTGATTGTGTTTTCATTCTTTGTTACAAGGATGGTTCTTTAGATAGGGGAAAGGGGAGAGATGTATTTTAAAGAAATGTGGTGTAATAACTGACGTCTAGTGTTCTTTATGTACCAGGCACTCTGCTAAGCACTTTACTGTTATTATTGATAAAAACAATATATATATATATATATATGTATATATATATATATATATATATATATATATATATATTTTAAATTATGAAAGTGGATTAGATGATTTAAGACTTATTGTAATTATAAAATTCCTTGGTTTCTGGGGATGAGACTGGCTACCTCTGGGTTGTTCTTCCCAGTTTATTCTGTTCATCCTTGCCTATCTGTCTATGTTTACAATGGTATTTCCAAGAGGGTATTTTCTTCTCTGGTTGCTAAGGTTGTGGCCTTGTGAATCACCTTGACTCTACCCCAGCCTAACTCCAACTTAATCTTCCTCTTTTGAAAAGCTTACTGCGGTATGTATGTGTAGAGTCTATATCAGATTGCATGCCATTTGGGGGATAGGGAAGAGAGGAGGGGAAGAAAATTTGCAACTCAAAAGCTTGTGGAATTGAATGTTATAAACAAAAAATTAATAAATTAATTTTAAAAAAAGGAAAATTTTACTGTGTGACGCTGGTAATGAGAGCCAGGGTCATATTACTGTTGTTCTTGGCTTAGATTTCCATTCTTCCTGCACAGAAACTTGCCAGATATCCTGAGGGCCACTCTGGTGGCCTACCATGAGGGCTTGCTAAGGCCCTGAAAAGATTAGATTTCAGTTTTGGATATAATTTGGATATGACTTGTTCATATCAAAGACCAACCACCTTGTGTTAGAATAAGATACTGATGTACCTGAGCCACTTTTGGCCCATTGTAACTTACATGTTCATCCTGATCTATGAACTTAGTAATAGCCCCAGTGTCCAGCTGTAAATCTTTGAGTCACTACAAATGGCAGGACCAGTCTCTTCCAGAAGTCATCCTCCAACCAATGAGGCAACACTGACAATCGTTTTGTAGTTTAAAAATTGCAGCACCTTCTGATCAATTCATGGGAATAAGTGGTCTGTATTAGAGAAAAAATAAAGGTTTTTATTAAAACTTGGTTAATAAATGGGTTCACAAGCCACTGAAACTCTTCGCTTTGAACAATTTAAAACAGGTTGCAAAATTCTGGTCCAAGTTTTTTTTTTTCCCTCTTTAAGTGTGCAAATATAAGTCTTTATAGATAGTACACTAACTTGTTTTTGGCAATAAAATCACGTCATGATGGAAACATTTTCAAACATCTGTTTTTAAAATACTCCCTCTATAATACATTTCTTGCCAAATAAAGTTACTTTCTTACTCACTGAACAAATGTCATCTTTTTTTGGTATTCAAGATAGTTTTGGAATTAACATGAATATATAGCAACAAAGTTACTTCCTGATAGATGTAATCAAAGAATCTAAACAAACAGTTCTCAAAAGAATTGCAAACTATTAACAAGCATATGAAATATTGCTCCAAATCACTAATCTAATAAGAGAAATGTAAATCAAAAGACCTATGAGGTTTTGCTTCACATTTTGTAAACTGGAAAATATGACAAAAGATAGAGATGGTCAATGTTGGAGGCATTGTGGAAAGACAGGCATATTAGTGAATTACTGGTAGAATTATGTATGAATCGGTCCAGCAGTCTGGAGAGAGAGAGGGGTGGGGAGGGAGGGAGGGAGGGAGAGGAATGAAGGAAGGAAAGAAGGAAGGAGGGAGGGAGGAATTCTGAGACAGTTGTCTATACTTCATTTTTGAAGAAGACTAATTACAGCTTGGGGTAATGTTTTGACTTGAGTGTGAATTAGATTTAAGTGAATCAGAGTTGCACAAAGTTGCCAAAGTCCAGTGGCAGGACAAAAGTCTAGATCATTGGCAATGGCCTGAGATGCAGTGGATGACCTTGGCATCTTCAATGTCTGGCCATGCTCTAAGCACTCCACAGTATTTACTTCGGTCACCTTTGTGTCCATTGGAACAAATTATTCTTATTCACCCATTCCTTTGGAGGATGTCTTCATGTGTTTGGGGTAGACGTCTGCTTAACTCACTGATGGGTCTGAGACCTGTTGGTTACCCTTAATCTGGTTTAGACCATCTGCTCAGATAGTTTTACTGGGCTATGACTGCTGTACATGCTATAGCTTCTCACCACAGGCGAGAGTTAGGTGAAAGGGGGACACCAAAAATAGATGAGCATCCCTGAAACGGGTGCTAGTCCTCCTGGAACAACCAACAAACCTCTGAGGAAGTTACTGAAGTATCCATACCCTTTCATCTATTTATCGCAGTGGTAGTGGTTGGTTGTTGTCCTTTGTTCTCAAAGAGGAGCAAAACAGCATCACTATGTTAGAGTCAAGTTATGACTGTGGCTGATCAGACCAGTACTAACTTGGAATCCTCTACCACAGGTTGGGCACAAGTTGTCCATGTGAACGTTTAGGGTCAATTCTCTAAATTTATGCATGTTGGATTTCTTTTGAGCTACTTCAATTCTGTTTTGCTCATAGAATACAGCACCATCTCTGATAAGGGCATGCCATGCTGGGCGGTCCTATGCCAGTGTCTCCCATGTCACAAAATCAATTCCAAAGTTCTTAAAAGAGACCTTGAGAGTGTTCTTGTATCTCTTCTTCTGACCACTATGTGAACACTTGCCCTATGTGAGTTCTCCATAAAAGAGTCTTTTTGGCAAGTGTACATTTGGCATTCAAACAACATGGCCATCCATTGTAGTTACACTCTCTGAAGCTGACTTTGAATGCTTGGCAATTTAGTTCAAGAGAGGACTTCAGTGTCTGGTATCCTATCCTGCCAGGTGATCTTCAGAATCTTCCTAAGACAATTCAAATGGAAGGGATTCAGTTTCCTGGCATGGTGCTGGTAGACTGTCCAGGTTTCAAAGGCATACAAAAATGAGGTCAGCACAAAGGCTCTACAGACCTTCAGTTTGGTAGGCAGTCGGGTATCTCTTCTCTCCTACACTTTCCTTCGGAGCCTACCAAATGCTGAGCTAGCTGTGGCAATACATGCATCAACCTCATTATTAATGTGTACATCCCTGGAAAGCGTACCACCAAGGTAAACATGTGCCACAAGGAAGTCAAAGGCAGAAACTTCCAATATACACTATTCATGGTGGCATTTTTTTGTGGGAGCAAAGAACTGAAAACAAAATAGATATCTCTTATTAGAGAATGGCTAAATAGAGTCTAGTGCATGAAGTTGTCAGAATAATGCTGCACCATGTGATATGAATTAATAGCAGGAAACAGAGGAAGATATAGGAATTTATGCAAAGTGAAGTAAACAGAATAGGGAAAACAATACAGCAAATGACTGTGCAAATGGAAAGAACAATAACAAAATCAAAACTGATGGGGTTGTAATTATAATGATCAAGCTAGCCTGGTCTCCCAAAGAAAGAGAAAGTGCACCTTCCTGCTTTCTTTGCAGATGTGGATGACTATGGCTACAAATATTACATAGACTGTTGGTCTTGACTGAGATGTTATTTAGTCTTACTAAACTGCAGGAAAGGATATATTAGGAAATAAAGAGAATATAAAAACAAAAGGTATGAATAAAAATGTTTAAAATACCACCTTTACTTGGAAAGGATATATCACATGTGCCCTCCCCTTTTTTAATGTAGCTCCTAGATCACATACTCTTCAATTATTACAGAAAAGGTCAACAAAATTGGGACACGATTTTTTAAAAAGAAAACTGCTTAACATCTTTAACATTTTAAAACACTTTGCAGGGAGAACACCAGTGAACCTGCATTTAAAGAAATTACTAGCAAACATAACCTTTTGGATTCCTCCAGTTTCCATTTTGACTTTTGATTCTAGAATATCAGGGCAGCTTTCCTGGAAATATGTTGTCTAGGCAAGGGGTAGGGAACCTGTGCTGTGAGGTCCTTTAGTTGCTTTGACTAAATCCAAATTTTAAACTTGAAGACACCTTAGTCTAGGCTTTTTGTATCATGACTCTCAGGTAGTCCAAGAACTTAAAAATTATTTCTTCTGGATCTATTTTCCAGATCAGTTGTTTTTCCAAATGAGAAATTCCATATTTTCTTCTATTTAAAAAAATTTGATTGTATTGTTTCTTGGTTTTTCATGGATTCATTAGAATCTGTTTGCTCAATTCTAATTTTTAGGGAATTATTTTCTTCAATGAGATTTTTTTTTAATTCAGAAAGGGCCAATTTGCCACTTTTATTTACAAAACAAATAAAAAAAAACAGACCTTTAAAAAAAAACTATTGGACTACCTGAAAGCCATGATCAAAAAAAGAACCTAGAAATCATCCTTCATGAAATTCTCCTTTCTTTTTTTTATCATATTGACTAAGGGTCTATCAATTTTGTTGATTTTTTCATAAAACCAGCTCTTAGTTTTATTTATTAATTCAATGGTTTTCTTAATTTCAATTTTATTAATCTCACCTTTGGTTTTCAATATTTCTAATTTAGTACTGAATTGGGGATTTTCAATTTGTTCTTTTTCTAGCCTTTTCAATTGCATGTCCAATTCATTGACCTCCCTTCTCTCTGCTTTAATTAAGTATGCACTCAGGGATATAAAACTTCCCCTGAGAACTGCCTTTAGTGCATCCCACAAATTTTGGTATGTTGTTTCATTATTATCATTCTCTTGAATGAAATTGATTGTTTCTATAATTTCTTGTTTGACCCACCAATTTTTAGGATTAAATTGTTTAATTTCCAATTAGTTTTTAGTCTATCTTTCCATGGCCCTTTATTGTGTATAATTTTTATTGCATCATGATCTGAGAATGATGCGCTTAATATTTCTGCCTTTCTGCACTGGATTGTGAGATTTTTATGCCCTAGTACATGGTCTATTTTTGAGTATGTACCATGCACTGCTGAGAAGAAAGTAAATTCCTTTTTATCCCCATTCAGTTTTCTCCAGAGATCCATCATATCTAGTCTCTCTAAGATTCTATTCACCTCCTTAACTTCTTTCTTGTTTATATTGAGGTTAGATTTATCGAGTTCAGAGAGGGGGAGATTAAGGTCCCCACTAGTATAGTTTTGCTATCTATTTCTTCCTCTAATTCCTTTAACTTCTCCTCTAGGAATTTGGATGCTATACCACTTGGTGCATATATATTAAGTAGTGATATTGCTTCATTCTCAATGGTGCCTTTTAGTAGGATAT